>JANHGN010010531.1:0-15452 GCA_024605025.1 Megaceryle maxima | reverse complement strand
CTGTAACTTGCCGCACCTTGCTGCACTTTGCTGCACCTTGCCTTCCCCTGCCTTGCCGCTCCACGCCACGCCTTGCCATCTATGGTTTTAAATTTTAAAGACCAAACAATGTAATATATGATATATAAAATATGTGCCTCTGAGGACAGGAAGAGCAACACAGATGCTTTATGGTTAGCAAATGTCATCCTACATTTTTGCTGAAGTGACTGTAATGAAAACTTCAGAAATTATATTGTTGCATTCCATGAAACTTGTTTTAATGTCTGGAGCTTGTATGAGAAGACTGACAAACATTTAGTGATATTCTTTTGCTCTAGAATTAATTAATATTTAAAGAGAGTGAGGGAAAAGACATGATTTGAGCAACAGAATTTAGGGTCATATAAAGACCTATTAATCATTTGAGACATTTGATTAAGAACTCTGGGGATAAAAGGTCACAATGGATTAAATTAATTCAGTATTTATTTAATTTTAAATGAAGTGTTAAAGACATGTGAGACAGAAGGGAATTTCAGTATAAATTCAATGGTAGGTATAGATAACTGTGATTTTCTTTTTAATGAAGAAAGGCAATTTTTTGGCTTTTTTTGACAGTTTTTGTTGTTGTGGTTTGTTTTGTTTCGTTTTTAATTAAATCCCTAAGAACCTGCTGGTCATGTTGTCCTATTTTAAAAGTTTTCTCTTTTCCTTTCATACATATGAAGATTCATGTTGGCCCAGGTGTTTAATGGAAACAGATCTACTCAACAGAATCATTAATTAGCATCTTTACCTAACCTAAAAGCAAAAATTATATAGAGAGTTGAACTGGATGTTTAGTATACATTTTGTAATCTTAAATATATGAACCTAGAAATATCTTAAGCTGATTTAGTAATTATGTCTTCTGAGAAGAAGAGTAAACAAATAAAAGTTTATTCTTTCTTTGCAGTTCTGATGAGTGTTACACATACGAACTTAAGCATCTGATTTTGACAAATGCTTGAACAGACAAATCTTTTTACTATACTGATACTGCATAGTCTATAGCAGGGTTCATAAAAGTTACAAACTCATTTGGTGTGAGTTTCTACACTGCTGAATTTTTTTGTGGGGTTTGTTTAGTTTTCTTTTTCTTTTCACTCTTTTATTTTAAAAAGTGTTAGAGGATTAGCATTTGTCATTGGCCTTTTTTTTCTCTTTTAAGTGTAAATTCCCATGGAAAACAATGATACCATTTAATGAACTCAAGAGCTCCTTGATGGATTTTTTGGGGGGCATTTGCAGAAGATTACATGTTTCTCAGTGCATTTCAGTGGGAGACCTATGAGGCATAAAGTTTCCTTTCTTTTACTGCATGGTTCCCCATCACATCTCCAGAGATAGTACTGTGTGCAGAATAGGTGAGAAGTTTATGACCTGAAGTATGTGGTTTATTTGCAGCTGGTGATAAAGAAAATTATATTTCTTCTTACTACAATAATGTTTATTTACATTTCCCTTGGTTTGTTGTGTTGGGGTTTTTTTTGTGTTTGTTTTTTTGCCTTTTTTTTTTTTAATTGTTTTGTTTTGTTTTAGTTGGTTATGGGTTTTTGTTGTTGTTTGGATTTTTTTGTTTTCATTTAGTTCCTTATTCCATCACTGCTCACTTTTTCCAATTATTTGTACGCACCTTGGGTTTTTCAATTACCTCCATATTACCTATTTGGGGAACATTGTTTTAAATGTGTATTTTAACAGCACAATTTGCTTTGACAGAATGATTTGTAGAGCTGCAGCAAGCCATTCACCAGAGATTTGAAATCTTGTGCACAAACTCCCTAATCTAGCAAGCTTTAAATCACAAGCTTACTGCTGTTCCTCCATTAAGGTAGTGATGAAATGCAAATCAGAAATTGTTCTGCAGAGCTTCTAAGCTGCTAAAAAATTCAGAACTGCTGAAATCCTACAATACTGGGACATCTACAACATCATCATATCAAAGTTATAATTTGCTTTTAATTGGGATCAGGTAGAGAACATTAACAGGAGTATTTATGTGCATGTTATGGCTTTTAACCAGCCTTCTTGAGGATAAACCAAATTTCTTGAGGATAAACTACATTTAGGTGATGTTTTTGCATTAAAAAAAAAAAAAAATTCTTATTATTCCAGACTATCTCATTAAATTTCACAGCAATTGTCATTTTACACCTCCATAGTGTCAGGTAGAGATTAAAAAAATGAAATTCAGTCAACTCTGTGGTCTAAGCAGAGTTTGGTATGAATTAAGGACATATTGAGACTCAAAATTCAAAGAATATTAATGTACTTTGTTCATACAGATATCCCAAATGAACAGAAAATCTATGTTTGTAGTAGAATATCAGCTTAAAATGTATATATTTTTGCATTATTTATGCTGAGTTTTTATGTCACTTTAGGTAATTACTGAGATTTTTTAGAAATAAGCTATAAGTGTACACTAAGTGTAGGAATCAACTGATTAAACAGCAACAGGAAACTGTCTTATCAAGATGAGGATAGATGTCTCTGTCTACAACAGTGTCGCAGAAGTAGGGGAAAAAAACTTCTTTAATTTTTACAGTTAAACTTAGAGACAGCCATCTAGAACTGATTTAATTTATAAAAACTACAAATTCTCAATTTTTTGTCATCAAAAATACGTATTCCATAAAAGATTTTCCAGGAGGTACTCGTCATGAAAAAAATATTTCTACTTCTGCAAGAAAAACTGTTTAGTTCTTTACATAGTTAAAGAAGCCTGTTAGTTGAGAAGTAGTAAATTTAAATATAGGCCTTTTGTTTCATTGTTATTTGACTAGCAAAATGCTTAGTACATCAAAATACTTAACGTCCTTTGATGGTTTAATCAGTTCAATATCAGTTCAATCAGATCAATAATCCAGCTGTTACTGAAAACCTTTTCTAGGAGTTCCAATCAAACTTTCATACACAGATTTTCAACATTGATGAGCTGAGTTTAGGCATTTTATAGAAACAAAGCAGAAGAAGCTTAAACTTTGCATTATTCAGGTTTTGGGTTTTGGGGTTTTTTGTGTGTGTATTTGTGTAGTTGTTATGCACAAATGCAGGTATGTAGGAGAAAACCACCATTTATAGTGTTCTAAACCAATATTTATCTGCCAATAAATAAGTTGATACATTAATTAAAAAATGGTACAATTAAAATACATTTATTTTAGAAGGAAATAATATTTTAATGACTAACTAGCATGGATAGAAAGAGTAGACAATTTCTTTGGTTAAGCATCTAAACCCTCTATCAAGTAGTTTATCTCAGAACAGACAATTAAATGAAGAACACATACATCTTGCATATTTCTTTTCTGTTTCTCTAGCAGGAAATGGTAACTGTAGTGACCAGAATTGCTTTTACCCTGGTATTGAAGACTCTAGATTCTATTTCCTAAAGCAAGCATAATATAAAATAATTCCATCTAATCTCATGTCAAACATATAATTCAGTGATTGCTGGTTCCATCTGAAGATTTAGCTGTTTGGAAGTAGTAATTTATTGTCTCAATCTTTACTGTGACCTTAATGAAATTGTATTGTCTATAATTAGTTTAATTAATTGTATTAATATACTTGTTTAGGTGAATATTTGCTTGATTAGCCACTTTAATAAATTTAATAAAATACACATAAATGGTTTATTCTATCAAGTTGTAAGATGAGTCATGAAATCTAAGAGTTTAACTTTATTCTGGAAATACTTTCCAAGCAATTTGAATCTATGTCCAGAATAAAACAATGGCACAAATTTAGCATCCCCTGCCCCTCCTCCCCTTCTTCTTCATATATAGACCCTGAATTAGTTTGACAGAGTACAGTATTCTGCATCAAAAGCTGTGAACTTGAAAACTCAAACATCTACCTAGGGTTAGTCACCTCTAATTTTCATAACAATTTTAATCTTTTGTTTTTTATCTTAAGTGTTTCTTACATACTCAAGTTTTTGTACTGAGTATGTCTAAAGGTCCCCCAGACTTGAGACTGCTGAGATATGTGTTGTCACATAAATGTCTGTGCCTGACTGGAATTCAGAAACTAACACTTCTGTGGCTTTTTTGGTTTGATTTGTGGGGTTTTGTTTGTTTGTGGGCTTTTTGTTTGGTTGGTTGGTTTGGGTTTTTTTTGGATTTTTTTTGTTTTTTTGCTTGGGGGGGGGGTTGTGTTTGGTTTTGGGTTTTTGTGTGTGTGTGTGTTTTTTGTTGTTTGTTTGTTTGTTGTTTTGTTTTTTGTTTTGTTTGGTTTTGGTTTTGTTTTACTTGACCTTGTAGTACCTTTCAGATAATCCCTAACACATAGCAACAAGGTCAGTCACATTACACAATACTGTACTAGTTGCTGCTTTCTTTTCAAATGCTGCTACTACCACCAGCTTATTTTCATAATAGCATAGTGAATAGTGCACTTTTTCAGAAGGTGGAAGACTTGATTTCATTCTCACTTCAGTCTGCCAGGATTTGTACCCACATCTGCTACTTCACAGAAGTGTAATGTAATCATCAAGTTGTAGAAAAAAATAGAGATGAGGAAAGTAGGAAGGGATTAAATGCATCTTTTTTTTTTAAAGCTGTACTGGTATTCTGAAAAAACAAAACCAAAGTCAAACTATCAACTTCCTTGAACATAGGCAGAGAAAAGAAATGAGAATCAGCAGGTTTTTTTCTGACCAATAGTAAGGAAACTTTTACAGCAGGTGTAAGATTCAGAACTCAATCCCTTATTTAAATAATTTAACTTAGATAGACATTGCATAAAAAACAGAAGTGACACTAAAGAATATGGCAGACTCCATATTTCCAATTATTTATGTGTTTTTAATTTAACTGAAGACATGCATCAGTGTAAGAAAGTACTGTAACTAAGGAATCAGTAAATTTGTTTGCTTGTTTGTATCTTTAAAAAAATGATGATTTTTTTTGTTTTCAGATTATTTTGGGGAGCTTAGTTCATAGCTTCTTATAGATATTTCAAAAATAGCTCCATGTGACTAAGCAGTGACAACCACATTTTTGAAATAAATTTGAAGCTGTAATTGCTCTCTCTCTAGACTGCACTCCTGATTTAGAAGTCTTTATGCATAATATTATTCCCCACATTTACACCCCAATTACACTGACAATTGAAAAATCTGACAAGGACTTTCCATACATTCTCAAAGGTGTGTTATTTTATAAATTTCCAGGAAGTGATTTGAAATCTCTCAGCAGTGCCCATTCCTGACTGAGGGTTCTCCCAATTTGTCTCCTTTCTTTATTCCTTCCTACTACTTGTTTCACCTGAGTGAAACTTGAATACTTAGGTAGTCTTTGGTTAATATCAATCCCATAAGCAAAGTTATCAATTTGTGTTTTTGAAAGCAAAATTTGTATTTCAACAGTATAGTGACTGCAATATTGTCTGGAGGTGTTTTCATCTTTTCACAGATGATAGAGAGATGGGATTTTCAGGTGGAAGGATACAATGGAATACATTATTTTAACATGGAACTGGGAAGCTGCTTGAAAAATATTGATTTTGTATACTAAAATGTCTATCAGTTCATGACATTTTATTTTTCTTGTGAAATGACTAAGCTATATATGAGGAAATAGTATGGGTTTTGACAACACATTTCAAAAGTTTAAAAAAAATACTTTCAGGATAAACAAGTCAAAGAATATTTTAAAATATTTTTCAGATAATTGTATGTGGGGTTTTTTGTTTGGTTTCTTTTTAATCAAATCTCTGACATAAGCATAATAGATATTTTTCTCCTAAGCCACTTCTCATAGTGATATAATAAGAAGGGAGACCTGCTGCATGCATGTCAATGGAGTCATGGTTAAATTGATATCTGATGCTTTTAAAATGTGACATTGTGTTGCAGGCAAAATAATGTGCAATAGCAAATCCAAATATAGTCTCTGCCTTGGGTGTAGTACTAAAGATGAATGCAGTATCTTACAAGGATTGTGAATGGGTTATAATGAATCCATTTGTTCCAGATCTTCACATAATGTAAAACTATTGAAAAAATATAATTAAATATAAATTTAAAATATTGAAAATATTGTTAAAGCTTCTCAGCAATTTTTGGACAAGTACTTAAAAAAGTCATAGTGTTATTTATGGCTGTTTTCTGTACTTAAATACTAAAAGATAGGTAGAAGTGTAACTAGTTATTCCTAGAATTTATCCCGTATTTCAAATTGTTAGATATGAAAGAATGTCATGAAGAAAATAAAATAAATTAATTATTATTGATTACCAAAGGACGAATAATCTATACACATTATTATGCTCTTTTATGAACATATCGAAGAATATCCTAATCCTTCATAAACTTACCTTTTAGGATGTGTATATTGTACCATTATAGGAAACTGTTACACAATAATTTCCCAGAAAATCACTAAGAGTTGAGTCAGTTGCCATTGGGTATCCAATTTTTTTTTCCCTCAATTATTTTTTTTTTAATGCTTCTAGAATTGTCTCACAGTTCTTTTAATCTCATTATGCATGAAAAAAGACTGTGCCAGATGACATAATATACAATTTCCATCAGTTTGAATGAAATCAGATGTATTGGAGGCTTCTAAGGCTTCTAAGCCTTCTACCTAAAAGACAGTATTCATGCATTCATGTGTCTGCATAGTAAACCAAAGGAGTAACAGAGTCAAAATGAAATGAAACCAGTAAAAGTCTCAACAGGCTAACTTTCAGAATTACTTTCTAGAATTAATTCTTCTTTCCTACTTGATTAAATGTGTGACCATGTGAATGCTTACGATAGCAGAAGGCAGGCTGAAGTACAGGATATATTTCTGTCAAAGAAAAAATCCATGTTAAGAAATAATATACTAGTATCAAGATCTAGGTCTACAGTTTTCTAAGGTAATAGGATTCTACTAACAGCATAAGATCTTGTCTAATAGTTAATGCCTTTCACATATTATTCAATTCTTATGACACTACTGTCCCATGTCAAAACCATACTGTATGATACAAGAAATACCTACTTTGTTCTCCAGCAGGGACTTAAAATGAAATAAAATACAAAAACTGATTACAGCTTTTTGCCTAAAGCATTTTCCCAGGATGTGGGTCTAAATTTCTCCCAAGTGAATGAGGAAACTGAACACCCATCTCAAAAGTCAGTGTTGAAGCATTTTAAACAGTCATCATACTCAATACACAAGAGTAGCTGTCCCTCCTTGTGTGGTGTTTTGTTGTTTATTTTTTTTGGGGGGGGAGTTCTGGATTTGGGAGGTCTTGGGTTGGTTTTCTGTATTTGTTTTTTTGGTTTGGTTTTCCCAAACAGTAATTTACAGTTACTTAAATAAAGCGGGGAAGGATTTTTAGTAAGGCACCATTTGGATTGCAGAACATTTCCTGATAAATACCATACACTTTTCATGAGATTTTTCTAAAGAGTAATGGAAAAACAAACAAAAAACAAGTAAAACTACCTACAGCACTGGTTGTTAACCTTACCCTCCCAAACATAAGAAAAATTGAAATCCCTTACAGTTTTGCTGAACTATAATAATAATAATTTAAAAAATCTATCTTAAGCCAAGCATTAATTTATTCAATCCACACTTCTGAAGTCTGGCAATATGCTATGCAACTTAGAAGGGTAGGTTGTAAAGGAAAAATGAATAATCTTAACACTAGAGCACCAGCAACTGTCCATATAATTCCACACACAAATTATTTTCCTCAATGCATCTGTAAATTATATGTTAATAAATTATTTCAGTCATGTCACTTTAAACTGTCAGAAATCCTCAGGACTATCCTTACCTCCAACAGCGAATTGTTTTCAAACTTCTTGACTTAGAAAAGTCTACTCCCCATGCAGTATTTTTAACACACATGACTTTTAAATCTCTTTACAGAGTCACAGATTCAATAACATATTTGCTAAATTTGTACTATGTACATCAGGGCCTAAACTCTGCCCATGAGCATTCCTTCAAAGTTCATGTATCTGAAGGCAGAATTTGACCTTTTAATATGGTTGTCTCCATTTCTTTTGTTCCCATTTTGAATTATTTTGTTTATTTAGAATTGCATCATAATAAATTATAGGATATATAGTTAGTTGAAAATTCAGAAAAATATTACACAGCCATTACAGTATCTGAAGAAAAAACTGATGTCACAAAAGGCTTCAGATATTTTGGTTACATTAGGTAACTCTTTACTAATACAATTGTCAGTTTAACTCACACAGGGATCACCAACTCCAACTGTAGTTTTTATAATCTTTGAAAAAAGTGCCTGAAAGTATAAACCTCATAACTGGTCTATTTTATTACTCTTAGTATTAGAAGTACTCTAATCACTACTTTACAAGATTGTATTTTCCCTTACCTATTAATAAGTTACAACCACCTAGAGATAAAGTGTTAGAGAAAATCATATTTCTTTAGTTAGTTTCTTTATTTCTGGGGTTTGGGGGAGGCAGGGTAGGCAGGGCTTGAAATACACATTCAGAAATTATACATTAGTGACATGTACATTCTCACAATCAAGTCCCTGGTTTCTTCTAACAGCAGAAACAGTGTGTGCATCGCTTACACAAAGCTTGTTGCAAACCTACAAATGAGTTCTGGTACAGAAATGCTTCAGGGAAGGTACAAATCTTGTTTATGGAGTATTCACCCTCTTTCTGTACCTGAGAGTGTAATGTTCAAAACACCTCGTCTGCATTAACTTTCAAAGGCATTTGTTTCTCTGAAACCAGATTTCTTAGGCACAGTGGAAAATCACTAGAAATTATAGTATACAGAAAAACAAAACCAGCATCAGCATAGTTCTACAAGGTGTACTGCCTTCATATACTGGTTAGCAAATCCTTTTCAGAGTGTTGATCCTGATTCTTAGTGTCATTCAGGACTTAACACTGTCTAAATTTTAGGTAGAACTTTTTCTTCCATGTTCTAAGCACTGCAAGCAACTAATAGATAACTTCTTTTAAGAACCTAAGGTTGGAACCTGGAATAGAGTTGCACCATTGCTACTAGGGAGCATTCCCATCTTATTTGATATTCAAGACAATCTGAAAAGCCTACATCTTTTGGCCAAGCAAAAAGAAATTAAAAAAGAAAACACTCTGTAGTGGTTTTCTGGAACAAAATCTAGAGTAAGGGAGTATTGCAAAATACATGCAAGATGGACATTACTAGCTGAAATCTCTACAGTTCTGTCAATATTTAGTACACTACAAGGGTGGGAGAAAACCAGCAGCTTTTGTTAAGGCTGCACTGGATCAGTGATACTTTTCAGGAAGTAAATAAGATAGGATTTTTGGTTCTAAAATCAGGGATTACTGAGTGTAATTGGAGATAATTTGGCTGCACAGCCATAATTAATCTTGGTAATTTCTCTGTTGATTTGAAATAATAAAATCTAACCTATATGCAAAACTGACATTGTTTTTCTTAATATCTTTCTGACTCATTTTAATCATTTGAACAATTAAAAACATATATGTCCATGAATATTTCACAGGATCTTCACAACTACTTTGTGTTTCTGCAGAAGTTTATTTTAGCCTTCAGGTGTGCTTGTTCTGCTCCTGCAACTCTAAAGTTACTTTTCCAATTTACTCCTTTTTTTTTTTGTGTGAAATTCTCTCTCTTTGTAGGCCTATGCATTACTTAAGTGCTGTATCCTGACATGAATGAGCTTAAATGATGTGTCAGACTGGGACTGGCCCTATGTGAAATGGATTTCAGCTCCCTTTTTCTGCCTGTTTATTGTGCAAGTTGATGTGCTTTACTTATCCACAACATTTAGTAACATTGTGAATTTCTTAATTTAAACATTACTAAAGACAACACTGACTGTCAACACAAATTCCAATTATTTTTGCAATAGGAAAATAATTTTAAAGAAAAAGTAAGAAAGGAGCAGTCTGAGGATTTATCATTCAGCTCTGTGACATCCCGTGGCCATCATCCTAATAAGTTAACAGAGTTGCTGAAATACCAATTTGGCACATGGTTTCACATGGTTGCCTACATTCCTACTTAGGGCCTATTACTTAATTCTTCTGTCATTAGGAAATTAAATCAATGATTCTAGCCAGAACTGGAGATAGCCTGATATTTATATTTAAATTGACTATTAATTGTTGCAACGGAGAGCTATTCTGAAACCTGAAGGACCTGAAGTGGATAATGAAAAATGTGGCCATATTTCATACAGAAAAGTAGGAGGGAGGAGCAAAATTAAAAATGTATGAGTGAAACTTTTCATCATGCAACTGTATTGATTTTCCTGAGACAAAACTAAGAAAATAAAACTAAACAAAACAAAAACTTGTACATGCTTAATTAACTGTAAAGAAAAAACTGTAGTGTTTTCTCATTCCTGTCTTTGCTGGCAGTATGTCTACTTGGAAAACAGTGTCTGATCTCTAAACTCTTAAACAGCTATTATCTGTATTTCTGTCAGCTGGGGTACCATTAAGTATGAAAGCACATTTGTTTGGTCACCTAACTGCCTGCTCCAGATAGGTAATTAGCCAGAAGATAGAAGAAAAGAATTACAAAGAAATGTGATTAGGTATCTACCAAAAAATAATTTTATGGCTAGATCAGAATAATAATAAAAAATAATTCAAATAAAATAAGAAAAGAAACTATTAAAAAGACTTGATGCCACACTTGTCTATAATATGGGAGAGATGAAGGAGGCAATATGAGAAATCTATCCAATGCTTCACAGTGGAGATCTCCTAGAGTTCAAAAAATTTATTAATACTATTTGGCTAGTTGAGAAAATGACAGAATAAAAAAATTTGGGGAATCCCTTTCCCTCAAATGAATTCTCTTACTGCTGAAAATGTGGAGGGGAGTTCTCAGTATAGAAAATCAGACAAGAAGTATTATATAAATCATAGAAAGAACACCTTCTTCCCTGTACTATATGTTAGGCCATTCTGACTTTTTTTCTACAAAGGGAATTACCTGCATCTCTGCAGACTGTTGCAAGAACTGCATTTTCATTATTTTGCTCAAGTACACTAAATTCACAGCTGCTGCTTCAAAAGCCCACAGCCTAAGATACATCACTTTTAATACTCTTGAGCTGTACAGATGACCTGTGCAGATGCCATGGTCTGTATAGGATTTACAGATTTTTGTAGCCTAATAAAATCTAACAAAATCTCAGCTGAATGGCTATTATTCCTATTATTTCTTGGGATGTGTGGCTGGGTGGGGAAGTCATGACAGAGAAAACCTGGAGCTATGACAGCTTTTTTTCAAGGTAGTTCTATGAAACTTTTCTTCACTTCAGGCATCTGTGTCCAAACTGTTACTGAGAATTTTAAAAGTTCATGGACAAATATTATTTAGAGGAAACAGTGACAACATTTATCTGTAAAACACAAACACTTCTTAAAAAAAACCCAAAACACTTTAAATGATTTTCCAGTCTGAAGGCAGGAGACTTTCCTGAAATGCAGCATTACTTGTGCTCCAGCAAACACTATGCCATGAAAGAGTTTCAAGTAAGAGGAGTATGAGTACTTCCAGGCTCCTGTGTGTCCCCAGGTATTCACAGAACATCAGTATCCAGGGGGTTATGGCAAATTAATCAGTGATGTGGCCCATTAATGATGTGGATGTAAACATACAGGTGAAATGGGGATAAACCTCTGTTTTCCATGTCTTATTTGAAACCTACTCTCTTGAAGCTTTCTTATAAATGTGACCCAATATAATGAATAGAGGCAGTGGTTTCAAGCCAAATGGAACAAATCAGAAAAACTCTGCATTTTCCCATTTCTCATTTATTTCTGTGCTCTAAATTTTTATCTAATTTATTTTGCAAGAATAACAGATGTATCTGACAGAAAGATATAATTTGTAGACCAGAGAGTTAGCATGCAGAACATGAAGTTGTTTCATATATCTCACAGTTTTGCCTCTTGCCAATAGTATTTTTAAAATATTATTGTGATAGGGAAAAATTTGAAGTAGTATTCAATCAGCTATACATAGAGAGAGAAACTATCTTCAGTTCAAAAACACAGAGAAATCTATTATTAATATTAATATCTCACAAGTATGGGTCTCGATGCTTGAGAGAAAAACATTCTTAGAAGAAATATGAAATTGCTACCACTGGTAAAGAGAAAAAGGAGGTGATAGTCTCTGCAGGATGTCACGTAGCCATCTCAGTGATCTCTTATTTTAAATACTTAAACCTGAAGATTTAGCTTGCTTTTTCATTTCTTTTTTTTTTAAAAAGGCATTGAAATTTTAAGACCATACTGATCATACTGAATGCAGTGGGTAGTTTTAAAGTCAAATAAATATTCCACAGTGGGAAAATTTTCAGTGTTTAACCCAATGCTCATTGAAATTGGAAAGATAGGAAATCTTTGTTTCAATTGGCATTGAAGAAAGCTTTAAGCAAAGGAAAAATCTTTGAGCACAGTCTCATCTGTACACTATTTTAAAACTAAGAGCATAGTTTTGTGAACTCAGCTAAAAACAACACCAAAAAAATTTCTGTCCGATAGACCCGTTTTATTCAGATGCTACTCGTGATTTCTACAGCATGTGAAATTAGTAGATCACAGAATAGTAGACACAGAAATTTACAAAACCATCTCTCATGGTAGCATTTTTTCCTGAGTTTTGAGCTAGCTCCTCTACAGTAAGATTAAATTGTCTTCTTGTGTTACCTGTGATGTTTTCTTCCTGCTTTTGATTTATTTATAAATTGTTATTGTTTATAAAAGTTTATGAAGTAAATCACATTGGATAAAAGGGACAGTCTTGCAGACCTATATCCTAACTCTGCAACTGCCATGGCATTTCTCATAGTGTATTTGTAATAACATTAATAATCTGATTCATACCTTACGTGCTCAGATTTCATTAATTATTTTTATTAATTATTTTTAAATTATCCCATCCTTATACAGAACTTTCACTTCTGCTCAACCAGCTTTTACTCCTCACTACCCAAACAGATCATTTATTGATATACTAGAGAAGTCACTTCACTCTGGTAATTCAAACATCATCTGTCTTACCATATTTTCAATTTCATAGCTCCCAAAGACACCTGACTATTCTAAAGTCAATGGGGGTTAGATACATAATTTGCTTATGTACTTTTGAAAATCTCTTACATGCCTAATGACATATTTAGGGCTCCTCCATAAAATAAACTCCTGATTATTCTGTAGAAACTTATACTATCGTACAAAGAAACTCTTTGATGTGCAGAATCTCCCTGGCTAAAATCATGTAATGTACTGAGCACAAGAAGATAAGACAGAAAAAACACTGGGAGAAACACAGGCTTGAATAAGTCGTAGTACTATATCCTTACAAAAAAATTTTATGTATTTAAGGAACTTTTTTTAAAAGTTTAATACAGAATCACAGAGTGTCTTTGGTCGGAACAGACCTTCAAGATCATCTAGTCCAATAGGTAAAAGCAGTTTAAGTATATTATTGAATAATAACACTACTCAGTCAGCACTGTACAAAGAAAGAGAGCAGTATGAGATACCTGAAATACTTATCTAGTATCAATCCATTAAAGGTATCAATCCATTAAAAGTATCATGAAAAAAATAACCCGTTCATATTTCTTTATCAAATTAGAGGATCAGTATTTGTCTTTAACTTCATCACAGAGAAAGCATTTCATGGAAGTTCTCTAAGTGCTTTCAAATATTTGATACACTGCTGTGTTCAAACGACCAAAGAGTATGTCACTTAGTCCATAAAGTTAATCTGAAGGAATGGTGGGAACGCAAGGCTTGATTTCTTTGTGAGTTTAACATTAAGTTGGCTATAGTTTTTAATGCCTTGCAGAATCAAAGAATACCTATCTCAGTGAACAAGAACATGCTATGAAAGCCCTTCAAAAAAACAACACATAGACAAAGCAAGACACTATTTAATTTTTCCTGTTCTGGAGCATGAGGACTTAGCAACATGTTAATTTTCTGATTAACTACTACAGAATAGTACAGGATCATTTGAGATAAATGTCAAGGCTTGAACAAAGCTGACTAGTTTCCAACTACCAATTCTCCTTTAATTTTTGACCTTAAGTATTTTATACATATTTATTACAAAGAAGAATATTTAACTATGCATTTCCACAATTATTCGCATAATGAATGTGAATTTGTAGAGGGCCAAGAAAAATGTGATCCAGAATATTTGTAACCATGATAGTGAGTTGTTACAATGAACTGTAGATGGTTTGAGTTAGGCCTGGTCAGCACAAATGTATTTTAAATTCTAGAAGGTTGTTCATTAGGTATTTGATTATTTTCTACAATAAAAATGTGAATTAAAAATGGAGACTATAGAGGCACTTGATAGTGTATGTTACTCTCAACTTTAAAGTTTCCTTGTGATTGACATTCCTGATCTGTGGACTGGATATTTCTAGGAAAAAAAGACAGATCCACCTGTTCCATCAAAAATCCTGTTACAGGCAATAACAAACACACCATGTATATGAACTAAGAATTTATTGTTAGGCTTAATCTAATTTACCAGTGAATCAAAATAAGGTATGATTATTGTAATCAGTCCAATTTACAGCACCATTATTACCAACTCCTAAGATTGTTGCTCTCTTTAAGACAATAAAAACTGCATATGCATTCATCCAATAACTCAAGAAAGAATTCAGTATTGCTTAACTGTAACAAAATATCAGATCTGGTGAGATGAAATCAACATACTTTGCTGATGTCAAGTCACATTGTTAAATATTTTTTCTGCTTGCTGATAAATATATCTGTTATGAGGACATTGGTGTTCATTGTAGAATTAATAAAATTATAAAAATCCCAAAGGAGAAAAAGAAAATTGAGTCTGATTTTCTGGGCATAACTAATTTTTGACTTAGGTATCTGTCTAAGAATGGTGATTGGAAAATTTACCCCAACAGAAAGGAGTGTGGGAGAATCAAACTAAGGCACTTACTTTAAAAAACAGAAAAGGATCCAGAAGTACCCCCTGGGTTTATTGCACAGCCTCTACCACCAAAGATCTCAAAAAATAAGAAAATTATTAAACTCTACAGTAATAAAAAATAACTTGATGCCATCCTTGTCATAAACTGCCACACAGGTCCCTCTTCTCAACTGCACCAAAATCTCATCATTCTCTGAAAATGGGATAGTGAAAAAAATGGCAGCTAAGAAAAATTAGTTCAAAGGAACTTTGTGCCCACTGGAGATTAGAACTCTAGTCCTTAAATTTAAAAGTATGACTATACATATCCAAATATCCACATACATTTGCATACATATATAGACACATACGGGTAGACAGAGTTTGAGTTTCTCATACACTAGAGGCAGAAGAACTACGTTATATACCTTTTATATATATATATGTATTATTATTATTTTTAATCAAAGATTATATATCCTGTATTTTCTTTTT
>JANHGN010010530.1:70002-97666 GCA_024605025.1 Megaceryle maxima | reverse complement strand
TTTTGCTTTCTTGCTTTCTTGCTTTCTTTCTCTTTCTTTCTTTCTTTCTTTCTTTCTTTCTTTCTTTCTTTCTTTCTCTCTCTCTCTCTCTCTCTCTCTCTCTCTGTTGTTCTTTCTCTCATTCTTTCTATCTTTCTCTCTTGGTGTCATCTGCAAATTTACACTCAATCCCCTCATCCAGATCAGTAATAAAGATATTAAAGAGAACAGGCCCTATTACTGAACCCAGAGGAACACCACATACAGGATTTTGCTTTCTGATAAGAGCTGTTCTGCATCTGTCCTCAGGAAGCGCAAACCTTTTATCACCAAGCACTTTGAAAAAAAAAACCTTTCAGTTGTTATACATCACAGCTTTAATTGAATCCCTGGCATTTCAACAGGGTCTTTCAAAAGCTTTGTGGACTCAGTGAGCTGATGAAACCTTGAGCTAGAAAAAGAGCTTATCATGGCTATTGGCCAGGACAGCTCTCCCCCAAGATCTATGCCACATCATTGTGTTAGACAGGATTAACTGAAATGGCAGCATCCAGTGTGCCCATTGTGCTAAAAAAACCACGCGACTTCTTTCATGCACAAACTTGAATTTATTTATTGTGTAAGATCTAATTCTGAGTAATGGAACAAAGCCCTGTTTATTTGGGTGAGGTAAAGTTAATATTACATTTGTATTAGCCCAGCAGGTGAAACTGGAAAAAAATCAAACAAGTTTTCAGGTACATGAGTTCCTGAAACTGTGAAGGGACATGAATAAGAGCCACTTCAGAACCACACTGAGTTTCTGTGCTCAAAATCTTCTTGGTTTTCCAATTCTATCCGCTGGTCTCCTGAAAGAGTTCTCTCTTCCTACAAAAATTTGGTTTTATTATACTTTTAGATAGTGAGAGCTACAACATTACTGGGTATTACTGATTCATTTATGCCTCCCCTACATGTGCACTCCATCTGGTTTTCGCTAGACTGCCTTATACAGTAAGGTCTCCTCAAAAGACTGAAAGCTTTCAAAATCAAAAAGAGGCAAATATAATTCAATTTAGAAAATTGATCTTTTCAAATAAAAATCAGTGGCTAGGCCAGATAGACTGAAAAATTTTTTTTGTTTTGTTTTGGTTTTGGTTTTGGTTTTGGTTTTGGTTTTGGTTTTGGTTTTGGTTTTGTTTTTGTTTTTGTTTTTGTTTTTGTTTTTGTTTTTGTTAGGTATGTGTGTGTATGTACATAATACCTAACTTCCCCCTGCCCATCCTCAATGATATGCTCAAGGGCAAGTCCTACAGTCATGTGAGTCAATGACTTGTCCCTCAAACCTGCTTCAGGGCAGCTTACAAAGGTTACAGATCCAAAAAAGGTTGAAACAAGAACCACTGACATTTAATTTTTCCCTGGAACACAGACACGGTTTCTGAAATTAAATACACTTAGGGCTACAGTTGTGAATCAGGCATCTGTAACAGCTATGAAGCTGGAAGAGTCTGTTTCACAGAGTGGCTGCTTTGGATCCTGAGAGTCCAGGTAGAACAGGGCATGTCATTGGCTTTGTGGCAGTCCAGGATTTCCCATAAATCTTTCCTCACTACAGAGCAGCCCACAAATTTCTTCTTTCACTTACATGATCAAAAAACTCTCACTTTTTATATAAATCTCCCCTGCAAGGCCTTATTTAAAATAAGCTCTGGGTGTAAAATGTCTTTTGTGAAGATCATCTGTCTGTCCCAGTCTAGTGGGTCACTTTTCTGTGCTCTGCATGTAGATCAGGGCATAACTTCACCTAATGACTTCCCCATAGGTTTCCTCCTATTTATCTCCAAGCTAACTTAGTAATCTTTATTGTGCTATCCATAGTTGTCTACCAGTTTCCCCCAAAGCCACACAGTGTTCTCACTGAGCACATCTGAAATGTTTTCTCTCAACCATGTCATAAAACATGTCCTGTGCTTGTCTTGAAACTGTTTTCCCAATGCCTACGATGCTGTTACTCCCCTGCCATCCTCTTGGTCTTCTGGTTGCCTCCCATTGTGTCCTTTAGAGATCAAACACTCTTTGAAGGCTGGTGGCCCCTTTTGTTGTCACACCTCTTCCATGGAACCTCAGCAGCAACACAATAATGATAATTCCTCTGATTACTTGCATAGTTGAACATTTTTTCCAGGTGCCTGTTGAAAATAAAGCGCTGATTCTCTTTTCTGTCACTACACACAGAGGTTTAGTGCTCATCTCAGACTCTTATTCAACCTCCTTTCTCAGCTACTTTAGGCAAAAGCATTATCTTGACTTTTTGTCAGGTTGAAGTAGTGTGTGTCTGACGTGCTGCCTTGCAGTGCTCTTGCTCAAACCTTGACAGATTTGTTTTACCCTTTTCATAGCCACAGAGAATGTTTCTGCTTAAAATAATTTCTAAGGAAAGCATTTTAAACATGCCAGATCTTCCCGAACATCTGCCTACTAGATCATTTTTGTCTATTACACACAGTGATTTATCCTCTTTAGGATTTACCTCTATGCACTTTGTAACATTTACTGACAGTCATCTATGTAAGACTTCATTTATTTTGAATGAACTAGTTAAAACATGGCATGTTTAATCTAGTTAAATATCATCTAGCAGAAAATAATACCAATGTCATCAAACTTCAGCCAAAGAAAGTCAAAGAAAGCTTTTATATTGGCTTAAAACCAGGAGACTGCTCAGAGTGGAAAGAGTATTTTGTCACATCCTTTCTTTCATATGAGTATATGTGTTAGTCAAAAAGTTTCTTCCTAGGTACCTTTCTCATGTCCACAGCCAGTTGTCAGACTTGTCTGAAGAGTGGGGTGAAGAACTGCAAAGCAGGAGAGGACTTGACCAGCCAGCTGAGAGGCACAGCAAGGCACCTGGCATGTAAATGAATGTTACCCAGCCCCCAGTATGGCATGATCTTGTTAAGATGCCTCCCTTAGGCAAGGAATAACTTGAATGATGGGATGGACCCTTGTTTTGCTTCCACGTGGGGATACTCTGCTGCTTTAGCTTTATGCTAAACTAGCAAATACTGACAGAGGTGCAGTCAGAGTGACAAAGAGGTGAAAACAGTCCAACATAGCTGCCTGCTCAGGCAGTTCATGTGTGCTTAAAGGGAGAAAATATCAAATTGATATAACTCAGACATCAGACCTGTTGAAAATGTGGAGACATATCTGTGAAACTTCATTGGCTTTAACACCTTCTGAAGTACAGACCCAGCTTTCTTTCAAAAGAGTGGAGGACACAGTAATCCCAGAAAGTGAGAAAATAAACTATGCAGAATAATTTTCTTTCCATAAGACCATCTCAGGATGTGATGCCCAATGTCTGCAAAATAATGCATGCAAAATCCATTCTTGTCTCAAGCTGGGGGCTGCCCATGCCAGGAGGGGAGGAGAAGGACTGTGTGGGGAGACTTCTAGGTGAAGGCTGATGAAACAGCTGCTTTAGGGACAGAATATAAACTCACTACAGAACCAGTCTTGACTAGGAGCAATTCTTGGCTTTCCTTACACATCCCAGTGGAGTAACTCCCATGGTCTAAACTGTGCTGTACTCCCACACTAAACCAGTGCTGAGCAAGACTGCAAGGAAGAAAGGGAGAGGAGCCCACACATGAGCTGCTGCCTCTATAGCATTCCTTTTAAACCTCCACAACACTGCAGAGAAGCTGCGGGTCAGCTCCACAGGAGTAGGATTGACAGAGACATGGAGGGGAAATGGGAGCCAGGGGTCTCAGCAGTCAGATACCGCAGGCACCCTGGGTACTCAGCACTTATTCTCACACATGGCATGTATCAGCGTGATGTACTGCAATGACAGGACCAACAGCCTTACATACCAAGACTTCTCCGTATCCTTGCTGTAGGGTGGACTTTATTATACCTCCAATTTTATCCTTGACATTCAGCCATGTATGGAGTATAATCACTGCTCGTTATGTTAAACTTTAAGCTCTGTAAATCATAAGGCAGAAAAATGCTTGTAAAGAAACTTTTTACTTTAATTTAAAAAAAGCAAATATCCTGCTTCTCTGAAATTACTGTTGTGATTTCTCTTTTAAGATATCATCCATGATCAAAGTCAGATATCTGAATACATGCCTAGTACCCTTTCTCTGCACACTCTCATGATAGCCTCCTGAAAAGGTCCTGTCATCATTCAGAAGACTCAAGTGCCGTATCCTTCAACAAGACAATGATGGATGCACTACTTAGACCACGGACTGAAGTAGGGTGAGGATGGATGTTAGGGGACATATAACTGTCATGCTGAGGAAAAGCCTTCTGCTTCTATAATGGAAGAAGCCATGAGAGTCAAGTAAGTACTCCATCAGAGCCAGTACCAGACCCAGGGGCAGCCACAACCAGTGCCCAGGATCTGTTGTTTTCCCAGGACACTCTCATGGATGTGCTGTTACAGATGGGCTCTCTGTCCCTGTTTAAGTTCATGGGCGATATATTGATCTCACTCAAAATATATATCAACAGATACCTTGCAGAGCTACAGCCATAGGTGAGCAACTTCTGTTCCTATCATGATGTTAAGAATAACCTTGGAGAGGGGAAGGGAGAAGATAAGGAGCTAGCCCCAGGCTGTACTGCTGGGAGGCCAGGAGACAGCAGCTGAGTCCATGAATGTCTGCTTTATTCCTTCCAGGCATACTGAGAATAGATGTTGATTTACAGCCTTTGGGTTACTCTCTGGAGTAGAGGCTGCCATGCCTTGTATACCCCAACAGAGAATTGTATCCCATCTTGCTGCCATATGATGTACTGAAAGCTCATAGCTGTAAATTTACAGATTTTTTCCCAAGTACAGATTTTTCTCCCATGGTGAAAGGCTGTGGCAGGTACACTCTGCTCCCTCCCTCTGCCCTCTAGGGCCAGGTAGACAACACATTTCTACATTGATTCACAACCTGGGGAGTAATAATGCAACTGAAACACCACAAACATAAGACTTCTTGTCTGAAGAAGCACTGAAAAGAAACACAGATGAGAGATCTTTTGGTTGGGAGAATATTTTCTTATGGGAGCAGATATTTTTCTAGTAACAGGTGCCAGAGATGTTCTTTATTACATGAACATGCCAAAAAATTTACTATCACTCTTAGACAGCTGTCATGGTGTTCAGATTTTGGATATGACAGTGTAGTATGAGTTTTATTTTCATCTGTGCAAAATGGCTGGGTAACGTTCTGCTGCAGTACAGTGTATAAATAATTCATCTGCTCAAAGAGTTTTATAAATAAATATAGAAATTATTTATCATCACTCTTTAATTTGAAGTCAGATCAGCTACCCACTTTTAAAAATCTTGACTCTAATTTGCCACACATTTATTCCTTGTGTCTCTCTTTCTTCATAAATGGCAAATAAAAGATCATTCCTTCGGGGGCTATTATGTTTGTATTCACATTGATAAAAACATTTTTTAAAATAATATTTCATTAAATCAGCAGAATATGTCCTTCTGTCTTCTTTATTACTGCTACTTCCTCCAACATTTACTGTATGATCTTAGAAGAAAAATAGCCTATGTGGTAGAAATATAGGATTATTATCAGCATATATCAGTTCTCTCTGTGCTTTTTACTATTTTCACTGCACTTCAGAAATGCAGATAATATGTATTTATCAGTGTCACAAGGTAGTCTGAGTTCTAATTTTCTCTGTTTAGATTTTTAGACCCTAAAATAGCAGGCACTTTACTCAGATAAAGTACTGCTTCACCTCTATTTTTGCAGGGTGCCTGACTGATGGTACTCCTCTTTGATTTACCAAGTCATTAAATGCTGCGAGATGCTAACTGGCGTTAGCAATCATGCTCACATAGCTCTACCAAAAGTGGTTCAAATGGTTATTGTCACCTGGGGGCCATTTCCTCCAGAGCTGAAAACATCAAAACTGATTGCGTGAGTACTCCAGGCTGCTTCCCAGTAAAGTAACTTTAAATTAACTCAAATCATCTTCGGCCTCAGAGGTCAGGAAACACTGGATTAAGGTGAAAACTGCCAAAAGGCAAGATAAATTATACCCTTTAATTACCTTACATTTTCTTTAAGTTATATTGAATAGAAAGAACTTCTTAAGTCATATGAATTGAAAGATGAACATAAAAGATACAGGATCTCCAGTAAGGGAGGAGGGGAGCAATTTTAAAACATTCTAGGCACAGTCCCTACATAAATGTTGTCTTTGTTTTCAGTGGGATAGTTTTGGAGTATGACAGCAAAGGCAGGGTGGATGGTCAGCAGCAGGCCATGGAAAGAGAAATCTGAGGAAGGAATAAAAAGCAGCCTGATGAGGAAGGGCATAATTCCAGTTCACGGAATGACCTGGTTTCAGATACAGTAGGTCTGGTATCAAGAATTTCAAATAAATCTCTTGATCCAGAAGAGGCGAGTGAAAAAGCAGGCCAGGCAATTGAAAATGCAGCTTAATACTCATGTTAGTTTTTAAATGGCTGTAGACATTATTTGCAGACTGCCAGTGTGCATTGCTCAGCTGCACTAAAGGCGAACCAGTGTGCCTGTCACATGTGTCCCTGCCCTTGCACTGGCTCAGCAAAAAGCTCTTGGGGGCATGGGGTATCCTGAGTGCTGGGGCTCCCCATGGGAGTCTTGCTGTTATCCCAAAGGATGCATTGGCATGAAATGATTGGCCATGGAGCATATGGCAACCGTGGTGCCACAGAGCGACTTGAATTTGCCACTGGAGAAAAAAGCAATGAGGAGGAAATGAGGGCAGCTGCTGAATCTACTTACCAGGTTCAGCACAAAAAAATACATCAACAGATGCCTTTTATGCTGTTAATAATGTTCTACTCGATAAGCTCTTAGAATTCTATTACAAAACCATCAAATATCAATTTATTTGTATAATGCACTCACTGTGGTGCATCATATCTATATGTCCTGAGCAGCTGAGGCTTATCATGCTGTAGTCTGCTAGATCTCTTTGTGCCAGTGTGTAGCTGATGGTAGGAAAGTTTTCCTGATGGATCCTCAGACCAGTCTGTAGAATGTGTCAAAGTAGAACTAACACCCTGAGCATCTGTATCACTTATTTACACTCATATATCCAGCTTGAAGCCTGACAGAAATAGTTCAGAAAAAATACAATTTCTGCATTGAATTGTGCCAGTTGTTCCTCCCAAATGTAAGATGCTCTTCCCTTCCTCCTCCTTGTTCTTTTCAAATCTGGAAATTGTCATCTCGGTTGCAAAGGGAATTTTCTGGTTTGCACATCCTTACCCTAAAGGTGAAAAATGCTCCATTTGCGTTCTCATAAGTGTGCTCATCCCTTCTCTTTGAATTACATCCACATGTTCTCTGCAAGCTCTTTTTAGCAATCTATAACCCAAGTGGAAATCCTCCTCCTCTCCTCACACCCTGTTTCAGCCCATTTGCTCTCATGAATAACTCTCATGTTAATGGTAGAGCATTCCTATCCCTGTAAAGAACCAGACCGCTGGAGTTTATAACTATGTGATGAAAGCAAACTCTGTCTGTGACAATGTGTAACTTTGATTTCTAATTTAGGGTGTCTTCTGAGTACATTTGCCATTTGCAGCTCTGTGTTTATTTCCACATTCAGTTCTAAATTGGTTCTACCATCAATATTAAAATGCCATCTTTTCAGCTGCTCAGCTGGATTCTAGAATCCCACTTCTTGGAGTTGTCATGGGCCAGTATTGTGTTTTCAATTTGTGACCATATATTATAATACAGAGAGACCAGCATTACCCTAGCAATGCTTTGTTAAACTGACATTATTATGGTTTGTAGGAAAATAGGAATCATGCTACAATCTATTTGACCATAAGGAATTAATCACTAGAGCATGATGCAGACCACACAAACCACTCCTATTATGCTTTCTCTTTTTTCCTTCTGCTTACTTTTTCATGAGCAATGAGCAAGCCTGCAGCTTAACTCCAGCTGTCATGAGACCTTTCATGCTATTCCTAGGAGTAACTATTGATTTTAGGATTATAGAAGATTGGTCACTGCTGGGTCTGTGTGTGGGACTGAGGCACCCAAATCCAATTTAAGGAGGTTTCAGGCAACCTGTGGTGAAACAGTGATATTTAGCTTGTATTCTTCAGTTAATAATTTCTGCCTATCAAAAAGTTTGGTTTCATTCATCCTATTCCCAAAGGAGGGTTGCATTTAGTTTCTTATGCTGGCCCATATACATGTACATATATATATATACACACACGTTATGTTTATGTCTGTATATATACATTTTATATATATAAGCATATACACATATGTTGGTTTTTTCCATTAACTCAGAGCAATTTTAAAATGTGCTTTGTAGTTGGAACAAGAGATTGATGAACTCTCTGCAACAGTTTTCATTTAAAATGTCAGGTTTTTAAAAAAAGTTTATACTATTTTGCCAACACATATATTTCAATTACATTTTAAAAGTAAAAATTTTTAATTTCATATTTTGTTAATGGAAGAAAATCTATTTTTGACCCTGTTCTTGATTTAGTTAAGTTATATTCAATATATACTATTTTGCACATTGCTTATAACATTTGAAGGAAAGCTTAATACTTATAGAATAATCCACATGATCAAAAATAAGGAAGTAATCACTAATTATAAAATCATTTAGGATGGAAAACACCTTTAAAATCATCAAGTCCAGCCATAAATCCAGCACAGCAAAGTCTACCACTAAACCGTGTCACTACACACCACATCTACAAGTCTTTTTGATATCTCCAAGGGCTGGTGACTCCACCACTTCCCAGGGCAGGCCATTCCAACTTTTGACAACCCTCTCACTGAAGAAATTTCTCATAGTATCCAATCTGAACCTCCCCTGGTACACCCTGAGGCCCTTCCTTCTTGTCTTGTAGCTTGTTGCTTGGGAGAAGAGACTGACACCCAACTTGCCGCAACTTCTTTTCGGGTAATTGTAGAAAGCAATAAGGTCTCAAAATGAAGCCTTTCTTTGGTGTCAAACAGAAACATTTGGAAAAATGTCAAGAAATCTCTGACAAGCATCAGCAAGGACCAGTGGAGAGAATGGAGCTGTAGAGCCAGTGGATGAGGCACATGCTGAAGTGTCTTGGGAATGCAGATTTGGGTAGGGAGCCTGGGTCAGCCAAGGTGCCCTTTCTTCCTAAGAACACATCTTCCTGAGACACCTTTCCCAAGGCTGCATAATGACTTGTGAGCAGAACTCTGCTAGAAGTGGGGAGAAGCTTGCACCCCAGCCAGCCCTGCTTGCTGCTCTCCTTCCCACGAGAGCTGGTTGCAGAACTGTTCTGTGCATTCTAAGGGACTGCAGTCTTATCAACAGTTATTTGCACAAGACACACCTCCAGGGATGGTGACTCCACCACCTTCCCAGACATCCTGTTCCAATGCCCCACCACTCTCTCAGTAAAGAAATTTTTCCTAATATCTAACCTAAACCTTCCCCCTCCCCTGGCAAAACTTAAGCCCATTTCCTCTTGTCCTATCACTAGTCACCTGGGAGACAAGACCAACACCCACCTCACTACAACATCCTTTCAGGTTGTTGTAGATAAGGTCTCCTTTCAGCCTCCTCTTTGCCAGGCTAAACAACCCCAGGTCCCACAGGTGCTCCCTATAAGACATTTTCTCCAGACCCTTTACCAGTTTTGTTGCTCTTCTCTGAACTCCTTCCAGCATCTCAGTAATATTATGACTGCCCTGCTTTGCCTCAAAATACAGTAAAAATTGCTGTGCCATTAATGTTAATTTATTTGTATATAGCTTTATATACATTATTTTAAATATATTATGATTACTATTATACAAGTGCAAGATAATACCATTTTGTCCCAGCTTTCTGAAAGTGCAAGGCTTCTGTGTTGTAAAAACAAAAGCTAAGTCCAAATGAAATATATTTTAATTTTTTTTCCATGAAAACATAGAAAAATCAGCTCAGCATCCAGATGTAGAAGAAAACCTGATAACAACAACCAAGAATACAACCGGAGTTTTATGTTCAAGTGGATATCTGATTTCTGTTTTCTTCTAGGAAGCTTCTGCAAGATGATGGAGTCGGAAAAAGTCTTAATTTTTCAGCTACACCACCAACAGCATAGCTCTGCAGACTGTCCTAGGAGCAGTCATTTCCCCGGACCTTCTATTTTGGCTGCCACTGGCTGTCACACTTTGAGGAGCTTCTCACATCTCTGCTCTTGGTGACAGTAGTTTCCTATAGTATAAACTCAGCATAGCTAATGAGCAAGTAGAAGTATTTGTTCCTTTTTAAAGCAGGAATGGATTTTTTCTGTCCAATTGATTTTACTCCGTTATTCATCACTAAGCTTGTGCATGAAATTTTTGCATCAGAAATTTAGGGTGGTTCAGCCACTGGATTAGACCTCAAATTCATTCATGCACAAAGCATTTAGGACAAGACTATTGAAAAGATGTCTTGAAGTTAAAAGCTTAAGACACAATGAGCATGTTGTGCTGCCTAACTACACACATTTCCAAAGAGAAGAAAATTTCATGAACAGCTCATGAAACTAGTTCTACAATGAAGCATTTCCTAAATGATCATGAGTAGAATTTGACAAAGATAGCTACCTTTTCTACACACACTCTACACAAGAAAAAGGAACTGATGTCAGCCAAGATGAATATAAAACTTTGATTGTAAGTTCAAACAACGCCAGTAAAACCCCAGTGAGCTTGTACTTCTGGGAGTTGCCACTGAGGAAGACTAAACACCAAGTGCTGGGATTAGCAGCATACATAAAACTGAATGTCAAGACCCTAATGTCCTCATCCATAAAATTAATTACTTTAGCTGTTCCAGAATTTGGGATGTCTACCATGAACTAGATGGGAAAGGGAACAGTTGTTTACTCATCCTACCAGTCAGACAGCTCTGATATATGAGTGATCTTGGATAGAAAGTGATAAGCACAGGCATTAATCAAAACTAATTAGAGTTGAGGGAAACCTCACAGAAGCATGAATTACTGCTATTGCCACCTGTAACTTTCATTCCTTCAAATCAAACATG
Organism: Megaceryle maxima; assembly: GCA_024605025.1. Classification (NCBI taxonomy): domain Eukaryota; kingdom Metazoa; phylum Chordata; class Aves; order Coraciiformes; family Cerylidae; genus Megaceryle; species Megaceryle maxima. The sequence goes on along the minus strand of JANHGN010010530.1, from coordinate 86,632 downwards.
TGTAGAAAAGAGCTGTAAAAATAAGATTTAAGTACCTACAGAAAATCTAAACCTGACTGAGGTAAATAAAATAGCTACTTCTGTTTATTACTGAAATTGCCAGTTGGGAAATTTGCCATAACCATTTGGAACTGGTACAAATTAGTTAACATATTATTGGAGTGAAGTGGGAGGTAACGTTTCAGCTGGAGAAGGAAAAAGTGTGAATAGCACATCTAGCAATATATGCTTGAGAGTCATCCATGCATGGGCTGGCCATCACAAGGGGATCCAGCTTACGTTTTGCTTCAGTGGAAACCACTGGGAATGAGTATTTTCCCACAGTCAATTACAAATGCCTCAGCCACCTTCTGATTTGGTGTCTACCTTCTGATAATTGCTCTACAGTGTGTTTTCCCACTGGGATAAGTCTTGATCATGTTAATTCTGATCTTTACCATTTTTACAGTAATGTCTCCAAATAGATAATTTCACCTTCACTGTGGATTTGCACCATTTTATATGAAAGGAGAATCAGTCCTAGTAAAATCACTTTCTCTGCTGCACAATATGCCTTTGGGTGCCTGTCTGTATGTAGATTTCTATCTGCAGTGGGAAACTTACCTCTCCTTCCTCCACCATCATTTAGACTTTCAGGGACTTTGTGGAGAATGGATACCTGGTGGTCACTGAATCTTGACAGCATCAAGGACCAGATCTACACCTCAGAAGTCCTGATGGTGGGCAGTCTTCTTGGTGCAGCGACCTCCCTGCTCAGCCCACCTTTTCCTCCATCCCTCTCCCCTCATAAAGTCTTCTCCACACTTGTTACTGGAGGTTGACAAGGGCAGGGGGCTCATTCAGCTATTTGGGTAGTAGACAGATCCCACCTTCCAGGGAAGGTTTCTGTCTCAGCCAGAAGCATCTCTGGGGGTGACCAGTGGACCATGCTGCTTTAGATACATCAGGGCTTTCTGTCAAATACAGTTAAGTAATTCTTGGACTGCAAATCCAGGACATAGTATGAGAAGGTGTACAATTTGCTTCCAGTATTGGTCATGGGTGTTTGAATGGGACACTGGTGGTGGAGGTAACCTATGGAGACAGGCATTCCCCTCCTCTGGCTGGATATGAATATAGAACTTTCTGCCCTAGTGCTTTTACAAGGTGGGAGTGACCTGGATCCATGTGAAGATAGGTCTGTGTACTATATGGTAAATAATTCAGTTTTCTTCTGTGGCTTTATTGTGTGAGTAGAATGATTTGGTCCAAATTTCCTGGGCAAACTCATAATTCAAAACAGGTTCTTTCTGAGAACCATTTGAACGGGTGCTCAGGTTAAGTGATTCAAAATTTTTTTTGTATAAGTATACCTATAGAAAGTTAATAAAAATGACTGTGAACTCAGTCAAAGCAGATTTATTTAATAAAAACACTTCCTGAAAAGACTCAGTGGTATTCATGCATTGAATATTTCTGAAGCTTGAAAAGAGCAGTAATGGAAAGAGTGACATCAAAGACATGAACAGTCCCTCAGCTGAATCTGGAAAATATAATTGAGGTTCCTCAAATTCTTTTCTTGGATAAAAGGTTATTCATATTTTCTTCCTTTTCTGAAAGACTATCATATCATCTCATGATATGATGAGGGTAAGAACCTGATTGATGAAGATTTTTGTTCTGTTTGGTTACTGTTTGCAAGTCCCACTGTTCCTGTGAACAACATGAATATTTGCAGTCAGGGAAGTGGCATCTGTAGCAGTAAAGACTAAATTATCCTTGACTGACGTTGATCTCTGCTTTATCAGCTGAAGCTATTCCTCATGAGAGCATGTGTTCAAGAATGACTGTAATTGTCATTATACTCCCACTTATCATAAATTTGTGTCATCTCATAACAGAATTGCAAATTCCACACTGTCAACTATCTGGCAGTTTGCCGTAACTCAATTTGGGCAATGGTTAGCTGACCAGCAACATCTACAATAACAACTAACTTTTTTCTCACTTTTTCCTTATCTAATTTTTATTCCTGCATTTGCCCACATTTCACAGTTTATTCCAATTACTTCTTAAGTTTTCATTGCTCATTTCTTACTGTCATCACTGGAGGATTAATCAGTTCACAAACCACTGTCCATCCACATTTCAGTGGCAACAGCTTCAGTAATTATTTGTAGGATTTATAGCCCTACCTGCTATGTGCAGATCATAGACTCAGAATCATAGAACTGCCCAGGTTGGAAAGGACCAGGAAAAATGATCTGTTTCAGCCTTCCATTGTGAACAGTTGCCTAGATGAGATTATCTAGCACCCTGTCCAATAACATCTTGATAAACCTTCACTGATGGGTGTTCTACCATGTCCCTTGGGAAGTTGTTCCAGTGATTGATCTTTCTCACTGTAAAAAAATTTTCTGTTCAGATGAAACCTCCCCAGGTTCAACTTATACCTGTTACCCCTTGTCTTCTCCACATGGCTCCTTGTGAAAAGAAAGCCTCTGTCCCCTTTGTAGTTACTCTCTAAACACTTGAATACTGTGATGTGGTCCCTCTTGAGCCTCATTTTCTCCTTCAGACTTTATTCATAGAGTAGGTTTTCTACCCCTTTGATCATCTTCATGACCTGTCTTTGGATTCTCTGAATTGTGGGAACTAGAATTGGACACAGTACTCCTGGTGCAGCCTGACAAATGCTGAGTAAAGTAGGACCATCACATCTCTGTCCTGCTAGTAATGCCCCTGCAGATGCAGTCCAGGACCTATTTTGCTTTTGTTGCTGCAGCGGTGTGTTGCTGGTTCACGTTCAGCTTGTAGTCCACCGGAACCCCCCAGGCCCCTTTCAGCAAGGTTCTCCATAGACACACAGACACTTCCCTGTACTGGGCTCTTCGTTTATGTTGTCCAAGGTGTAGGATCTTACACTTATCTTTGTTAAACTTCATACAGTTCTTGCTAGCCCACTCTTCCAGCCTGTCCAGGTCTCTGTTAGATGGCTTACTCTTCTGACATGGTCACCTCACCACCCAGTTTGTTGACATCAGCAAACTTGTTGAGGCTGCTTTTGGGCCCTTCTTGTAGATCACATTCTGTTTTGTCCCTATTAGTGACGTGGTGATTATGCCTGGCATCCATGGCTTCTCTGGAAATGCTTCTGAGAAACCTGCTGCATGCCTGCATGCTGGGGTTCAAGGGTCTCGTTGCACAGGTGTTACTGGCACAAGGTCCATAACAAATTTAGATGACAAAGGGACAGAGAACTTCCAAAAGTGCCTTCTTCAGCCACCAGTTCTGGAGACAACAAAGCAAGCCTCTGCCCTCCCTCCCTATGGCTGGGCTGTGGCCTTGGTCATTGTCCCATTGTGCGACATGCTGCAAAGATACTCAAGGTGATGGCCTGGTCTTGTGCATTCACTGCAGAGCTCTAGGGGTTTTGAAGAACTCACTGGTCATTTAATGATTTACATATGCTTTACAATTATTTGAAGATCTGCAGATGTCCTGCTGTTTCATTAGTAGACCTTAGGCATGGAAACATGAATGCACCAGAGGGTGGATTCACTGGTCCTGAGCAGAATGCATGACTTAACATTCCTGATTTGTCAGCATATCTACAGCACCTGGAACTGATTTGATATCTGTTCTGCAATTTTTTAAAAATTATTGTCACCTACTAGGTCTCCCAAAAGATCCAGCTTCATAGAAGTACAAATAACTATATAGTATTAGTGGAGAATGTATATCTTACATGCATTCTTAATGCATTAAATTAAAACTGGAAAACAGTTTATACTCATTCAACAAAAACTGAGGCTTCCTTTAATAGAGCTTGCTCTTTCCATGGTTTATGAATGTTTAATATGCATTACAACTTTTCATCTAGTTGATATTAAAGCAACAGACATAAATTCTGAAAGCCTCTGTAATCAAAGGCAGTGTTGGAAAACAACTTATTTCATTTGCTGTTAGTCTGCAGCACTTCATATGCTAAAACTATATTTAAACATATCCTAGTGAGATTGGTTTTTAAATAGTAATTAGATACACTTTTGAACATTACACCTTGATTTATTTATTTATATATTCAGTTTGGAGTCTGAAAAGGAAGTAAAATAAAATTTTCATTATCACTTCATGCAGATTTCAACATTCCAAGGGAGCTGGAAGTTGAGTAAGTGTCTGCAAAATTCCATTTATAACTCATTGTCAAAACTGGATGCTTTACACTCCCAAGGACCACCAGTAACATTTTCCTGTAATGTTCAAAGTCACCTGGAGAGTCTTTTTAAAACTGAAGCATATTCAGCTGCCTATGTGCCATCTAGAGAGGAGGATATATCTTTTGTTTTTACAGGTGCATGGAAAATAGTCATTGCTTCCTTTAATGCATTACACTTTTAGAGTGTATAACCAGCTATTTGCACTGTAACTTGTTTGTAATTATGTCATGTTATCACTCAAGAGTGTGATTGACATAATTTTCTTTGTGAATAATATTAATCTTTTTGAGATGTAGTTGCAAAAACTAAAGACCCGAATAGATTTTCATTTAATTGACATTACTCTGAACCATCATTTAGGCAATATCCCTTTATTTAATAATAAGAACCCAAGTGTAGTGTGTTGTAGGATCCTGGCAATAGCTGGGAAAATCCACTGGTTTGTTGTGAATTCTATTATATATTGTGAAGTTACCACAAACTTTGTAAAAGATGGCAAAATCCCTTGCTGTTAAGGTATCAGCTGCTATATGAAAGAGATAAGCAGCACAGGGAATATGCTGCAAATGGCTAGGTACTCAGATAGGATTTCTAGCAGGTACCTAAGGATACAATGAGAACAAGATGTGCACATACAATATTTTTTTCCTAATATGCTCTGAGCTTTCAACTGTTTTCAACTCCAGGAACCTCATTAAGCTCATGTGGTTTCTGGGCAGTTTGGAATCCTTCAGTTTTCCTTCCATGAATTTGTCTTTTTGAACCCATATGAACTGTTATCTTCAACAGCCTGAAGCAAAGAGTTCAGAGATTTCCTGCATTTTCAGTGACAAACTCCCTGCATGACTGCCGCCTAATCACGTCTGAGTGACACCCAGCTTTTCCAGCTACTGTCATGCAGAACAGCAAAAGAAATATATATTTTTAATATATATATGTGAACTATATATATAATTGCATCATATGAAATTTCTGAAGTACTGCCACTCCACTGGATATTGCATGCTAAAAATCATGCAGTCCCTGCAAATTTGCTGTTTCACCAACAACCAAGAAAGTTGATGACTTCATAAAGTTTGCGTTTTTGTTTTTGACTGTTTCATCTTCCGGTGCTCTAGAAAGGATTCATTCACCAAGCACTGAGGGAATGCATGGGGTGCATATTTAATTTGAAAAAGCAAAGATATATGACACATTTAGACCAAGCGTGTTGCCACTTTAGTCTAACTTTTGGGTTTATTTTTTTGCTGCATCGCTTAGTTTGATGTGACTTGCAGATAAGTGTGATAAATCTGAGTTTGCTTTGCCAGCCACAGCAACACTACAGTGTTTGTGTCTTAAAATTTGTCTTTCACGCAATCTATTTCTTCTGTAGCTTTTTTTTTTTTTTTTTTTTCCCCACTGAAAATTCCTTATATATTGCTCATAACTTTTTTGCCTTTGGCAGAGCCAGACTCACAAACCAGCATATTATCCTCATCCTTGACATGGTCTTGTCACCTCTTGGCTGAGCTCAGAATTTGCAAGGTAACCAACACTCCTCAGACAATAATTTTTTGCAAAAACAAGAACTTAATTTGCTTGTGCTCACACATAAGACTTCTTTATCAGACACAGTCCTCTGTTTCTAGGTTAATCCTGTCCTAAAGAGTGTCCAAAGACTAGAGATCTTACAGCTTCCAAACCCCTGTCATCTTGCCAAAAGCTGAGCAATCCAGGAATCTGGCTGGCCTAGGCACCTGGAAGCCTCATGTTCCTCAGCCAGTCAGTGTCTTATAACTCACTGTTTCCAGAAAAACGTATTGTATGACCTCAGCTCTGCAAAATTTTCTTTTGTAGTACTTTTGGGAAAACAGGTTGAGGATTAGTCATAAATTGGGCTATGACTACAAAAAAACCTGGAAACTGCTAGTAAACTAACAGAACTTAGGGTTTTTTTCCTGGCTAGCTGTGTTATTTCAGTTGTTTACAGTACTGAAATTTCTAAGTCACTACCCTGAATGGTCATCAGTGGAAAACAAGAATGGTTTTGCCATAATTTAGCTGCTGTACATTAGATGTCCCCATAAGGACAAAAAGAACTGTGCTCTGGTGTGCCTGTTTCTTTTCACTGACCATAAAGGGATCCAGGGATGACCAGCACATTTCATTAGGTGAATTACACCATTACTTCTCACATTCAGTCCATGCCATGGCTTTAATAAGTTACAGTAGCCACTCCCAAACAGAAGGATCCTGCCATATCACAGTGCCTCTTGATCTCAGTTCTGTCTTTGCCATGAGCACGCAGCAGTAACAGGAAGCTGTGTTACCATGTCTGAGATAGCATCTCATACATGTGTGCTACAATCCATCTGTTTGGAAAGTAGTGCTAAGCTTGTTTGGACAATAGCCAGAAAAAAAAGATTTCCTTCACATTTCACCCACAGCTTGCTACTTTTTTTTTATCTGTGTTATCATAAATCTGTAGAAAGTCTTTTACAGAGTAACATACAATAAAGACAGTAGCTATTATCTAAAATAACACAGCAAGGAGCAACAGTGAGAGTGAAGCATAGAAGGTGGTTTTTAAGGTGAGGGTTTTTGGTTTTTTCTTTCTTGTGACATAAAATTTGCAGGGCAACTTGAGCTAAGGCAGGGCAGGCAGCTGTGACCAGCAAGGCATCTAAGAGATGTTTCTGGCAAACAAAACATTTACCTCCCTTTTCAACCAGGGGCACTTGTTCCCTCCTACCCCCACCATTAATACTACTGCATCCAGAGGAACTGCCCAATCTACCCAGGCATACTTGGGTGTGCTTGCTGCCAGTATCCCCCAGTGATGGGACTCCAGACAGCTTCTGAAAGGTCTATTTTCTTTGCTCCTCAGGCATGCAACAGAGAGTGGCTAGAACATTAGTGTAATGGATTCACATTACTGAAGTGACATGGGCAGTAAAATGATTTGATGCTTGAAAAGTACATAACTGGTTGCAGAATGTGCCAATTTGATATTAATAGATCTTAATTGTGTATTTAAAATTAAGTGCTTTTGAGACTGAAGTGCTTTATGGATCACAGTACATGTTAAAGGACTTTAAAAGGAATGTTTAAAAGACTTCTAAATCAGCATTTTAAACACAAGTATTTTTCATTTAACTTAGATTTGGGCTTGAACCAAAAACCCAGCATCCAATTTTGCATGTCTTAAATTGAATGCCTTTCTGTTTGGACGTCAGTGGTCTTCTGATTGTTTATATCATCTAGGAGTCCAGTACCGAGAAAAGCTGGTTTTGGCTAAATTATGGTCTTAAGATGATTAAAGCACTATTTTTTTTTGCTGTACAATCAAGTACTCCTAAGCAGAGACCAATTGTGCCTGTCTGTCTTTACTTAGTTATCCTACATGGAATGCAAAAATTGCCATAGAACCATGTGATTGCAGAAGAAGGGATTTCTTCCTCTATTTTCTTATTTCTTTTTGTATGATTGATTAGCTGTAATGCTAAATAATAGCAAGGAGCTAGTAAAAATTTATTAAGAGAATTTACTATAGCAAAATGGGATCTTGCTGAAATTTTCCATTAGCAAGAATACTTTTTACATAGATATTTCTATTAGGAAAATCCAAGCAATCTATTGTATGTGTAAATCTTCATGTCTACCTTAGCTACTTCAAAATCTTGTGCTCACAATCCCACTTTTGCCTTGATTCAGTTTTCTGCTATGTGCCCATGAAATGATTGGTCCCCATCATACTGGACTCGGCACCATCCTCCCAGTTTGGGAGGTACTGCAGAGGTGAGGCTGAAGATGAGACCACAGCTCACCAGGGAAGATGTGCTGCAGAGGAGAACTTACGCATTCCTGAGCTATGATTCTTAGAGGGTGATGTGATGGATCTAGGGAATGCAAAGATGTTTTCTAAAACAGAAAATGTTAAAATGTAGCTGGTCTGATATTTTACATATGAAAGCAAATAGACTTTCCATAAATGAAATATTTATGTATTTTGACTTTTGTCCTTGCTACAGAAAAACAAATACAAAATATTTGCATGCCTCACACAATGGGAATCTTGGAAGCATCGATCTCATGAAGTGGTATCTTTGCTGGAATACTGAGGATATTTCTTAGGAATCTGACACCTCAGATCTAGACAAAACCTTAAAAAAAATAAGGCTGAATTAGATACACACTTTCTCTTTTTGTCTATCTTATTCCCACCATTTCTCCTAATTTTAATTTAGGCATGCTAGAACATATAAAAATCTGGTATGCAAAGCCTGGTATTGACAGTGGTACCTGGACCTTTTGCTTTTGTTATCAAGGACAACAAGTAAATGTTCAAAATAATGGAAAAGTAATAAAGCCCATGCCATAGCAAGTATTGTGTCAACGGAAGGAACCCTGCTAAAGAGCTCTACACAAACACATAGGTGGATCCATTGGCATAAGACTAGAGCCAGCTGTATTGTGGACATGATAGGACATGAGAAGCACAATTACAATGACACATCACCTATGGGGTACAACACATGAAACTAACGAAGATGGGAGCATACAGATGCTTTTTCTGTAAATAATTCTGAAATTTCTTCAGATTTGGCATATACACCATTTCTCAGTAAGCTTAACCACATGGGAAGTTTGATGCATTCGTGTTATTTCATTACTTAGCTCATTTAGGGCAGGAATAGAGTCTGACACAGATGGTAAATATCTTAGAGATATCAGTTTTCATTATTTTTTGTACTTCATTAATTTTCTATTATTTATATCCATGTATTTTTCATTAATTTTCATTACTTTTCTATCCAGCAGATTGGACTGCAAAATCTCAGAAAATTCATTCAGTTCACAAAAGATATTAGAGGAGGCTATGTTTTATTTCTCATACATAAAAGAGACAATGAATCTCTATTTTAAGCAAAAGATGGTTATGTTATAAATCTCTATATGTTATTGACATAGTCATGGTTTTACTTCCACAATTATCTGAGGCTGATGGTAAATAGCCAATATTTACTCTTGGAAGAAGCTGATCCAAAAAGTCCAGATTTTTCTGCTAAAACATTCAAAGCAATTTTCCTTTGGAATATATGATCTACACATAAACAACCTAATTTTATTATGCCTTCTTTTTTTTCACTTTGTTCTCACACTTGCATATTGTAGTCATATTGCGTAATAAAATTGCAGAAATTCTGTATTCTCCACAAGTTTGAGTGTAGGATTGTTATTTACTACCACCTCATCCTCTTCACTGCAAGGCACTGTGACAGGCATACAAATCTTTACAAGAAAGACTGTTAAAAGTAGACAGTCTAATTTTTCTGAAATGCAGACCAAGAATAAGTCGTTATTTAACCCTGATACTTTGGATTTTGTTTTGGGTTATTTTTCATATAAAAGCTGCCGTGTTTCCTGGTTTCTAAATTTTAGACTGGTTTTCAGATGCTCTATATGTCTTGCCAATGCAAGCAGATAAAAATGAAAATAACAGAAGGGAAGATCCAGAGACATTTCAAGCAATAAGCCTTGTTTAGCCAATATGTGTTGTATTTTCTTTGGCCCTTATGGAGAGAAGATGCAGTGAACAGTTGCAGATTTTTTTTTTTCAAAGAACTGTGTCCCATTATGTATTGCAGGGAGGGCAGAGTTTAAATCATCTAGTCCAACTGCCTGATCACTTCAGGGCTGATCAAAAGCTAAAGCATATTATTAATGACATATTCCAAATGCCTCTAAAACACTGACAGACTTAGGAAATAGACCACCTCTCTAGTAAGCCTGTTCTAGTGTTCAATCACCCTGTCAGTAAATAAATGCTTCCTAATGTCAAGACTTAGCCTTCCCTGGTGCAGCTTTGAACCATTCCCACACATCCCATCACAGGATACCAGAGAGAAGAGATCAACAACTCCCTCTCCACTACCCCTCCTTGGGAAGCTGTAGAGAGCAGGAAGAACCTTTATGTTTCTTCTATAGAGAGAAGGACAAGAGTTTGCCTTCTTAGCGGACTTTGATTGACCAGTAAACACCTCCAATGGAAGAAGGCTCAGTAGAGTTGGACAAGGATGATGCTCCCCAGGAAACATGGAGAAAAATGTAGGGACTGACCACAAGTGTTGCAAAACTCTGACTCAACTCAGAGGGGATCAGAAGGTGGCCTTTAGTATAGATAAACAGTGATGTCCGTTGAGTTGATCAGCTGAACGTGTCACAGTTATCACCTGGCGGTGTAAATGTCTCCCTGAGTTAGCCAGACGAGCATAGAAGGAGTGAATATGTGTTAGTGCAATGCAGAGTATAAAAACTAAACAACTGATAAAAGAACTTGAAGAGCTTGAGGTGTCTTCAACCAACATATTCCTTCTCAACAGCTGGGGACATGCAGCATTCTGACAGCAACCATATAAAATGATGACAACGTTCTACTAAAACACAAACAGGAACATATTTAGAAATGTGTCCTTGTGGCTAAGAAGGCCAGTGGTATCCTGGGGTGTATGAAGAAGAGTGTGGCCAGCAGATCGAGTGATGTTCTCCTCCCCCTCTACTCTGCACTAGTGAGACCACATCTGGAGTATTGTGTTCAATGCTGGTCTCCACAGTTCAAGAGGGACAGAGAAATACTAGACAGAATCCAACAGGGAGCTACAAAGAGGATGAAGGGACTGGAACATGTCTCCTATGATGAAAGGCTGAGTGCCCTGGGGCTGTTTAGCCTGGAGAAGAGAAGCCTGAGAGGGGATCTTATTAATGCTTACAAATATCTGCAGGGTGGGTGTCACATAGAACAGGCCAGTCTCTTCTCAGTTGTGCCCTGTGATAGGACAAGAGGTAACAGTAGCAAGGTGAAACACAGGAAGTTCTACCTCAGCATGAGGAAAAACTTCACTGTGTGAGACAGCAGTGGAACAGGCTGCCCAGAGAGGCTGTAGAGTCTCCTTCTCTGGAGACTTTCAAGACCTGCCTGGGTCTGTTCCTGTGTGGCCTGTCCTGGATGCTCCTTCACTGGCAGAGGGGTTGGACTCGATCTCCAGAGGTCTCTTCCAACCCCCACCATTCTATGATTCTATGAAGAGAGGATGTAAAATCCCCTGATTTGGCAAAAGATTTGTTAATAATGTAATTGTCATCAGGATCTGGTCCATAGCACACAGCAGATGCTTTGCAAAATAGTAAAACAACAGTGGCAATATGGGATCTTTCATGCAATGAATGATACTGGTATTGATCACTGCTGTAATTTGTTATGCTTGTCACGGTGCTGGCATTTGCTCACTGATGTACTCTGCTAGCAAAAACAGAATATTGATCACTCATTATCATAGAAACTTGCAGATAATCTCACTGGTATAAAATGCAGTAGATTCTTGTATTCAAAGCCATGGGAAACAGAAGATGCAAAACCAGAATAATTTGTTTCATGCATATCTCTGCAGTTTCTCTGCAGTTTTCTCAGAGTCATTTAAGAATAAATTCCAAATCACTGAACTGTAGAAACAAACTGAAAATAAGAGAGAAAAAAATACAGTGCCACTGAAAAGAGACTGGCCCCTTCTACTTGACACCCACCAGGATACCATTGGCCTTCTTGGCCACAAGGGCACATTGCTAAGCATGTTCCCGTTTGTGTTTCAGTAGAATGCTGTCATCATTTTAAATGCTGGAAATAATGACTATCTAAACTATGTGCAGTCATAACCTTGTCCTAGAGCTATGCACTTTGTAAAGCTATCATAAGTGTTTTTTTTAAAGAAAGTTCATATCATGATTTACCTCCAGTTGTGCTGAGTATAGTAGGACTTCCAGTGCCACTATGCTGATTAAAGATCTTCTATCTCTCTCTTACAAAGTGATTTCTCTAGATGTTTAAAGTTGAAGAAGATCTATTTCAAACATCATTTTTAAAAATTTTTTTTATACGTTTAGCAGCAGGTTTCTGTGTGTAAAGAGTGGATACAAAAGTTAGGACTCATGAGTGCAGTGCTGATTAATTTTCCAAAATACAGTATGGTACATTTGACATCTCCATAGTCTGAGTGCACCTCTCAGTCCTATCCCCACATCTTGGTTAGATGTCAGTCATGATGTTGCACAAGAACAATGAGATGCAGAGAAGCTCTGAATCATCATATTTAACTGAATATGACTTAGAGGGCCAGAGAAAAGTGCAGAGACATGAAAAGGTCATCCCCACAGACTGCAAATAACCCTCCTGCAACAGGCACACATCACACAGAGACTTCAGGGAGAAACAGCTGTCAGTTTGTCAGTAAAGCAGTCCAGTTTACCAGTCATAGCATATTTGTTTGAGGTAAACCTTTTTAGGGTCTAGTAAAAACATGGCTCCTGTGAGACTTCTTTTTCTCCACACCTGAAGGTTGATTCTTTAACAGATTTTGATGAATACAGGGTATTTCTTAATATGAAATGTACACTTACCTTTTTGCTACATTTTTCTTTATTTAAATGTACATATCTCATGTAGCATCTTAATTTTTCCTACTCTTTTAATCCAGCTTCTTCTCAGCTGTTTGAGTTTTGTGATTTCTGATCTTGCCAGTGGTTCTGCAGCTTTTATTTTGTAAAACAGAAGCAACCATTACTAGAAGACTTTTCCACACATACAGGAAAGGGAAAAGGATAAAAAAAAAAATCCTAACGAAAAGAGCCAAGAATATTTGCACACTGTGGATTAGGAATTTATGAACAATATAAAATATTGCTATTGGCTAAATACTGATGACTGAGAAGTTCATTGGCATGTTCTCACAGTATATCCGGGTGGTTGCAAATGGTTAATATTGTGCTAAAAATACACCCTTGAACTTTGTTATAGCAGCACTGATATGATTTACCAAGACAGCACATGCAGCTCTGGCATTCTCTATGAGGTAAATGGAGGCATATTAGTGAATTCTGGTCAAAGCCCAGTGGGAAAACCTACCAGTGGGTACTTCCCTGCAAGAAATCCGCAGCCTGACTCTGTTGCATCCCATTAGTCTGCCTCCCCCTCTTTTTTTTTTTATTTTTTATTTTTTATTTTAATTGCCTCTCATAGCTATTGTCTTTTATGATATTTTCTACCTTCTCATCTTTGAGAAGTAGTGGAAAAGGATGCTTATTTTTTTAATTTTCCAAAGTAGCAGGCTGTTAACCCATTCTTTATTGCAGTTAGGCAGACTCTGCGGGCTGTTTGCCCTAAGTGCTTCTGCAGGTCATGCTCTGCTCCCAAGGTGTGGATATATTCCTAGCTCATCTTTGCCTTCATTTCCCACCACCCTTGCTTACATGTGATGCTCCCTTCCTGGACTACCTTACACACAGATGGGAAATGCCCTGGGAAAAGTGTATCCCTCTGTCTTTCTTTGTAAAATGCACAGACCATTTCTGGATGCTTTTGATAAGCAATAAAGAACTACTGTTTGTGTGTAACTTTAGGACATAAGACTGTAATCATGTGCCATTCAATACATGTATTATCTGGCTATTGGTGAGCAGGATTTCCACTTCAATCCACCAAACCATGAAGATTTGGTCTTATTCCCACTGTAATAAAGCTTACTACTGATGTCAAACAGTGCAGGGTCAGGCAGTACAGACTTGAGAGCATTCTGTAGCACTGTTTTTGAGCTGAACGATCTACTCAGATTTATGAAACTCAGTAAACAAATACTCTATAAAAACAAAAAGCATGAGGGCTTGGTCCTGCAAAGATCTTAGTGCTTTGATTTTGATCCAGCAAAGTATAGAGGTATGTTTGTCACTTTAAAAGCTAAAAGACAATTCCTCAAACTAATAAGGTGAAATAATGTCATAGGACAGAAAATTATACTTTTTCTCTGGGTCGGTACAACATTCTCATCCATAACTAAGTCTCCTAGCTTTCTAAATCAGTGACAGAAAAAAACTACCTGTTTGTGCTCAGTGACAGAAAAAACACTATCTATTTGTGCTCCAGTAACTGAAATGGATGAGTCATGTAAGAACGGCAGGCTATAAAGCTACAGTGATGAAACTCACTAGCTACAGGGGCTTTGTTGTGTGTTTTGTTTTCTCCTGACTGGATGCAGAGACGTGTGATTTATTTCTTTAGATGGGAAGAATTAAAACACTAAAAAGATACACTAAAGACCAGTTACAATAAAGACAGTAAGTTGTCTTGAGAGAATTGGCAAGGAGCTGTATAAGAGACAAGGTGCCTGTCTGGGATAATGAACTAACTAGCAGCAGTATTGTGTGTTAATACTGCACAAGTATCTCACTCTAAATAATTGTGTTATAGCAACATCAAAAGACCCTATCTAATTTCTTTGTTCAAGAAGTTCATACACATGTGGTGAATTAAAATGTATTTAAAGAAAGTTCTGAAGTACATTTGCCCAACAAAGACAAAGAGAAAAATAAAAATTATAATTTTTCTTCCTTTCCTAGAAGGCATCCTTCCTGAAATGGTGGGTTCACCTCAGGAGGCACCATGTGAGCCTTTGGGAGGGCCTGGCCACATCCCTTCTCCCAGTTGTGCCCTCTCCCAGATGCAGAAGATGGGATGTGGAGGTCCATGCTTCAGCCCCCAGAAACAACTCAGGTGATCTGCTTGTGGGTAACCAGTCACTCCACCTCTTTCCTTCTATATATGAAGAGAATCAATGCTTGGGAAGAACGTGCAGATAAAAAAAATATGTCTTTCAACCTTCACAGTTCTGTCAAATGGAAATAATATTAACCCAAAATAACATGTATGGCAAATGCCATTCCCTCAGTTTAGCCAGTAATATTAGAGTTCTACAATGGTGATCACACATTTATTTTTCATGAAGGGAAAGATATTTTCTTTCCCACTACATTTCATTATCATTAGAAACAGAACAACTCTGGTTCAGCTGCAGCAGAAGTACCTTCACAAAGTAAAAATATCAAATTTCAGCCTGAACAGTGAATGCCAGAAAAGTTGAAGGTACCCAACAGGACCTCATCAGAAGGAAAATATTTTATGAAACTGTGATTATATTTTTCTTAACAATCTTTAGAAAAATAACCCCCTAGGACAGAGGACTTAAACTTGTAAGTTGTCAGCTGTGAATAACACCAAAGCAGTAATATTCTCTCATTTGTGTCACAAATTTCCAGCTTCACTCAAACTGTAAGGCCTGTACTAGAGGAATCTTACCCTGTTCAGTTCAGCCAGACTTTGAAATTACTAAAAATTACTGTAAATTCTCAAATTACTGAAAATTTTCCCTAGCTCTGTTCCATTCCCCTGGGATTCTGTATTGCCTGAAGACAGAGGAGAGGAGACAAAATTCTCACCCTTCTGATCCTCTGCTGAAATCACCTCCCAGAGCTGGATGTGGAGGGGGAGACTAAAGATAGGTAAGGCATCAGTGAAGCATCACTACTGCTGTCTACTTCCAGCCTCCCTGGTCCTGCCACTGGAACATAATGATACTCAAAGGTAGAACAGCCCTGCTGTTGTGGGGAAAAATTGCCACAGGTGTAAAAGGCAGACACGGAAAGTTAGTCAGCTGGAGAGGCTGTTGGCACTACAGAAACTGTTCTCTCTGTTGACACTGCTCAGTTTAAATGGCAAGAAAATACAATCTGTTCTCTTGCATGAAGGCATTTCTCACTTGGTTTGTTTTTCTCAGTCTAAAATAACAAATCACTATTACACTTCCCCATGCAATTTTGCACATGGAAAAAAAAAGAAATCCTGTAAGGGCACTGTATTTAAAGATTTCCAGATATCTATGCTAGAGATATAAAATAACCAGTGACATCAGCCATCTTTCATGAGAACTAGCTGAATAGTGAGCAGGAAATAACAGAAGCAGATATATCCTGAGAAGTAAAGGAGAGCCAGACACTGCCCAGCCACTCACTGATGCACACACTCCCCCATCCACTCACTAAGTCACAGCTCTGATATAAACAGGATCATATGGTAATACTGTCACAAGGAAAACAAGGTTGAATCATAAAACTAAGTTCTGTCATTTTCTATCAAAGTACATTAAGATTTGCAAACTAATTTATTTCTGTAGTTAACACAATTCATTTTATTGCTGGCATGTTATGGAGGTAATATTTAGGGGCCAGTGCATATCCTATAAAACACTCTGTAAAACACTATAATCAGTATCATCATCAATAGTATTTATATATTAATATTCTACATGGTTCAAAGAAAAGTATACACATCTGAATTGTCTGAATTGATTGGAGAAGTGGTCTGAAATCATGAAGCCCTAAAAGAAGGATGAAAAATATCAAATTCAGAAATTCTAAATGGAGAAGAGCCAGCAAACGATGAACAGTGTGGAAATTTTAGCAGATCATAAAAATCTTCAGTGTGTTGTTGCTGGAAAAAGAAAAGAAAAGAAAAGAAAAGAAAAGAAAAGAAAAGAAAAGAAAAGAAAAGAAAAGAAAAGAAAAGAAAA
>JANHGN010010530.1:31368-59940 GCA_024605025.1 Megaceryle maxima | reverse complement strand
AAAAAAAAATCCAAAGTCTTCCAAAATCTCAGTAAAGTGAACAGGCACAGGGATAAAATATGAGCACTGAGATGACTAAGTTAGCCTGGTCCACTAGGTATATGATGAGCAAATAGCTGAAGATATAAAATTTATAATCTAGAAGGTGAGTCAGTGAATGTCCCATGCTACCAGAGAAAAAAATGTAAAAAGGAGTTCAAAGACAGCTGAAGACAAGGGGCGTTTTGCCTTGCTTTTTACTAAAGAATACAAAGAGGATCTTTTGGGGCCAGAAAGATGCAGAAACTCCTGGAGAGCAGGGTAACAGAAGTCTAGACCATGAAACAAATAGGAAAAAATGCAGAGAAAATAGGCACTGAAAAATGATAGTACATTCACTATCTATTTTAAGACATTTTACTAATTCTCTCAGGACTTTTCTGGACTTTTTCTCCCAACTCAGACATCGCTGTCCTGGTTTGGGAGTTGCTGCTCTAAAGTTACTGAGCTTCCAGGCATGTCAAGCACTACAAGCTCTGTCCTGGTTGAGCGTGGGATAAAGCAAGTCAGCAGGAGCTGTGAGACCAGTGTCATCCTACAACTTGGCCGCATTTCTGTTCTAGCCTATCTCACAGTGAAGCAGAGGAACTCTGTGGAGACGCTGCCATCTCCTGTAAAGTCATAAAGGACAACAGGGAGCTTGCAACACTACATGGATTCACAAGTCACATTAAAGATTATGAGACTGTTTAGTTTCTAGCACAGCCTGAAACAGAGGTGAATCACTGTTTATTTTAATGGATGAGTAAATGGATGGATAGTTGATTATCCCTAAGAAGCACCTCATAAAAACGAGATGGTCCTAAGCAATAAAGTGTGCAGACAGTACTCATAAATAAAATATGAAAGAAAAAGGAGCACTTATAAATTAGCTGACGTGTACACTAGAGAATTATGAAAGCACCAGAATGGCAAAACAAGAAAATGCTGACCCTCTGTGTACCAGGAAACCAAGGAGTTTTACAAACATGCCATGTCCACACAGCTGCCTTTCACAGCAAGATGTTTCCCTGCACGCAGTTAGTGATTTATTGCACTAAAAATACAACATGAGAAATGCCTTCTTTCAGTGAGGTGTAGGAACATTTGTGAGTATTGACCCATTCCTCCATGTATCTGCTGCACTAAAAAGCTCTGTGGGTTTGTCCACACATCTCTCACCCTGAGAAGGTCCCATGCACAGCTCATCCCACTCCCAGCTATGATCCCTGGCTGTGGATGCCTCTCTCACTTGCAATTGCAACAGTTGAATAAACTGGCCCTTGTTAGCTGGAATGGGCAGTGTTGCCAGCCTGGATTATGCCGGCTGGGGTCTCTCACAGTCAGTGGGAAGGGTGTCCAACCCTGCAGAGAAGAAGCTGCTATAATTTCTACTGCCTTTGTGGGCAGTGTCTGTAGCCAACTGCACTTACGGTAGGCAGCAGCTTTGACGTGTTCAACAGTAGGGGCAAGGAAAGGGCTGACAACAGCCGTGTGAATCATTCATCACAAAAAGCACAAGCACTGCTTTTATTCCTCCTTTCAGGCTAGGTGACAGCCCTAATTCCTTAAACTCTATTTTTATGCAATTCTGGTGAATTGTTATGCACATGACTGTCACAAAAAATACTGCAAAGATCTGTATTTGACATTAAAAATTCAGGTTGGGATTATCACAAAGACCATGTGAGCCTGTCTCATTCCTGACAGGGACAGCATTTAATGCATTTTCAGGCATAAAACCAGATAATTTATCTTTTTAACAAGGCAGTGCTCAAATTTAGATTTTTTATGTTAATTAACCAGAAGGTTAAAAGGAACTTCCTTTGGATTTGTGTTTTACCAACAGTAACAAGCTGTCCTCTCCAGATGAGTGCCCTGTGACCCACTGAGGAGGCTGTTGCCAGACCTCCTGCTTGATGCCCAGGAGCCCATCTCAAGGAGCTGCCTTGCTCTGAGGGAACTGGACACAAAGCTCAGGCACCTGGTAGCTGCCCAGTGGCTCTGCCCTTTTGCATCCTGCAGCACTGGCAGATCCAAAAGCCTCAGCCCAGACAGGGATCTCTTAGCAGCTGTGAGGCATCGGTTTGGGGGAGTCTAGCAGAAAGCCTGTCCTCTGAAGGAGACTGAGGAGGGGGGCGGGGAATGGAGGACTGAATATTTTATTGTGTGATTTTTTTTTAACCAGAAGCCTTTTCTTTCCGTCTCACATTTGCTTTAGTCACAGAGGCAGCAGGTGGCACCAAGGGAGCTCAGCAGGCCCTGAGAGAGCCTGGACCAACCCACATGGGGCAGCAGGCAGCCATGCCCTCCCAGCCCTCTGTGTCTCAGCAACAGAACATATCCTTCACATTAGTGACCACAGATTGATGTTTCCTTCTAGTTTCTTATGCAAGTTACCCCCCTCATCTTCATCCGCTATTTTTCAGTCAACTGTAAGAAGGAGGCTGAACTATAGGTGAAATTAACAGTCTAGATGAGTAGTTCTGTCCAATTTACTGTACCATTATAAGCAGTGGTCTTGTACAGTCATGTATATGAATTCTAGAGGATTCCCTTTCTTCTGAGTGCACACCACTCTGCACATCACCCAGCAGGTTAAAGTGTGCAGCGTGAATCTTCAGAGCTTACCATTGCTTCACTGTTGGAGGTCTCCGCCCACACAGCACAGTGGTGCTGGAACAACTCACTTGTACATTCCAACCTCCAGAGAGCTGCTGCAGTTGCATACTGAAATGAAGGAATAAATAAGCAACTGAAGAAGGCAGGAGGAACAATCTCAAGCATCATTCCTGAAACACAGCTTCCAACACTGAGGCTGCTATTTGGAATTGCACGAAGTGCACATAGGACTTGTGGTAAAAAGGGTCTATTGAACAAAGGAATTCTAGTTAAGGAGTCAAGCAGTAATTCAACCTGGAATGACGCAGGCCATGAAGCAATGCCATATTTGTATTAAGAACAAATGCAGTCATAAAACAGCAACAATTTCAACAGGGACTTCAGTTTTCTCTGACAAGATCTGCTGTCAGTTGCAAAGGACTACATCATAGAAGTCCCAATGACATTGTGTTTCTTACAGCTTTCCTGGATATAGCAAAAATGAACATGCATTTTGAACATGCAACAAGTCACTTTTATATCTTGCTGCTTTCATTTTTAACTGAAGGCAAAACCAGTTTAGGGTTTTTCCTTATTTCCATTAATTGAGGTTTCAAAATCCCTTGACAGGACAATCAGTGAAGTTAGCCACTTCAGCATTTAGGGGAGTCAAGAGGTTCACTTATTCCCTTACTTGATGTTACAAAGCTTTTATCTAGAATTTTATATTGGCTTTCATAGAAACAGAGACTTGGTAATCTGGTCTTCTGTGGCTGGGAAGCAGTTATTTGAGTCTATCCTTGACATCTCAGAAAAAAAAAAAAGCATTCCCCACATGAAACTCGTGAAAACAATAAATGAGAATTAAATTCTTCTTCCTCAGAAATCATTCATATATGTGTCATTTTCAGCACAGTTCAGTTTTATTCTACTTTTCCATTTACTTAAAGTAGTGTCATATTTTGCATTTCAAACAACCTATGTTATATAAACAGAACTATAACTGAATAGAGCAAACAAACATAGCTTTTGAGGGGACATTGCTCAGGCTACAGTGAAGCATGGAAACAAGTCATTCTCCCTGTGCATGGAAAGGGTTATTAAAAGAATAAACTATGACACTGCAGACAAGATGTCATAGCATGCCTTAGGCCAGTCTTGTACTATCTGAGAAAGAAAAATACCTGGAACGTGTTTTTTTGCAAGGAGTTCTGACCTGATAGTGCACCCATTAATTCTGAAAACTCCATAGCATGAGTGTTGACAAGTAAGATTTTAACTCCAGGTAAAACATATTGTGAAAAGTTACAGTTTTCTGGTAAAACAATCATGAGGCAGTTCCTGCAAGTCTGCTGGCATATTGAAAGTGTTGGAGGGAGTTAAGCTGAATTAATGTGTAGCTGATACAAATTTGAGAAAAAAAGTCACCAGTTCCAAATCAACATTTTTGATGCTTTCTCTTTAAAACCCCTAAGTGGTTCTAGTGACATCACAAGAACATGCCAAACAATGTTATGTGAGAAAACACACAGAGAAAACAGAGTTAAATAAGGGGTAAAAAAAAAGTCCAAAACCAACTGGCAGTGGCAACCTAGAAACCACTACTCTTGCCAAGGTTATAGGCTCTACAGTGCTGTCGTGCATCAAGGGTGCTTTTCTTGTTTGGTTTTCCCTACAGTTTGGCAGTAGAGAGTGAAGGAAACATCTGTTTTCTATTTTTAAAGATTGAACAGGAATAGAAACAATTTCTGCATGTGATGGTTCAGCCACTTTCCTGATGCCAGTTTTAATTATCCAACAAACATACAGCTGTTCCTCACAGCCTGATAAGAAACAGCAGTGGCCCCAATCCAGCAATATTCAAACATTACCAGATGGATGCCAAAATGTTAGGGGACTGGCTTAAAGTCATTTTCATTTATTTTAAATCTCATCTTGGAGGTTCATTTCCTTAAAAGAAATCTCATGTTTGCTTCAAGGATCCAATATGAAATGCCTAACATTCAGACCAGGCATCCTCCCATTTTACCAAGGTCCTTCCTCAACACCTCTCCTCTTATCCTCCTGAGCACTCTCTTACACTTTTACCTTGAGGGGCACATCACAGTTCATTGTCTGCAAACAGTTCGTTGCCTGGTGCTCATCAACCAGTTCCTGGCTGAGCAATACACTGACCACCTTTATGCCAGTCTCCCCCCTGGACTTTGCTTTTGCTCGCCCTCTCTTGCAGGTGAGCTCAGTTTTGCCATGTTCTCTCTGTTCCTATGAACAGTGGCAAAACCACTGTCTTTGTTGACACTCTTAAGTGATGAATGTTCTTTTTTGTCTGGCTTCCTGTTCTTCACCTCCATATGGCTCATTTTTTACATCTGCCTTCTCCATTTCAGGACACTGCATTACTTCAACCATTTTACACTCTTCTCTGTGCTAGCAGTAGACAGGACTGAGGTCCTAGCTGCTGACCCTCCCAGCAGCACTGTCCGCAATCTAGATGGCCCATCAAATAGGGAAAGGCTTCCTCTGCACTTCCTCTGTGGACTGACTTCAGCCCACACCTTTCCTTCATATCCAGGATTTAATTTGAGAACCACCGATCTCAAAAGTCATGTCTCTGTATTCCTGGACACAGTCCTGCATTGTTATTTTGAATTCCCCTCTGAACACCAGCTCTTGAAATGCAAAAGTAGAAGTCTTTGCAGTCCTCAGTAGCTTTTTTCCCTGTTTCAAGCCCACACATGGCCTTGAAAAGGGAAAATGGAGATTGCGTGCAGTCAAGAGAGATGTTGGTAGTCGTGAGAATCTGGGCACACAAAAAAAACCTACTTAAAAGGTCTGAGATGTCTACAGAAGTCTACTGTACACAGACTACTTATTTCACCTGTGCAGAGACCAGCGTTTATCCCGAATGTATTATCAACCTACTACAATGCAGTGATTAAAAATGAAACTAAGTAAGTACCTAGCTCAAATCAGTTATAACTCAGGATCTTCTACACTGAGCTGTAAGACAAACTTCTATGTCAGGACAACAAAATCAGCTACAACATTCTGGTAAGAGATAGTTGACATTTTCATCACTGATGTGATGACAGATAGGCAGAGGTGTAAAAACCTCCGAGTGATTTCATCAGTCTCACCTATACCATGAGCAAGGCATTATCTCTGTTACTGCTGTGAAGGCCTCAAGAAGGCTCCCATGTGTGATCTGTAGCACAGTCCCAAAGAAGAGTGAGAAGCAGGGCAGCTGTGCTCCTTTGCAGCTACTGACCTGCACCTGATTGCATCTCTGTCCTCTGAGAAGACAGCTTGCTGAGTGCACACTATGAATGGGATGCCAAGAAAGAATGAGGACATTTACTGATGTTATTTCACTTTTTCAAGTGATCCCTAGATAATTCTTCATTACTGCTATTCTCAGCTGTACTTTTCATTTTCATGTGCTGAATCTAACTGCCATCCATCCCTCCTCTTGGACTAGGAACTCTTCAAGAGCCTGTGTGGACAGTATGTAAAAAAGAGAAACAGAGACAGTGCCAAGCAGGAGATATATGTAATTTTACTGTGGTGGCCAAAAGCCTGTAGAACTTTCCTCCAACTTCAACTTCAATCACCCTTCTATTCTGCAAGGTTGGTAAATTTGCATATTTGCATCTGCTGTTTCAGAAAGTGCAGAAAATCTACAGTGCTACACGGCACTAAGAAATACAGGTGTGAGCATGCCATGTCCCTCTCCCACCTTCATTTGCCTCCCATATTGAATATTAAGAGCAACAGTGCCTGGGATGATAAATGTATCTGAGATATTACTGATTACTTTCTGATATCAGTATCCTTGTTTTAAATGTTCGTTGCCTTGTATAGATGTGAGCAGCAGCTGGGCTTTTAACTCTGGGTAATTCATGACTGGTCTTTGTATCTTATGGAGTAGACCATGCATATTCATTGCATTATGAAGTCCCTATTTCTGGGGATTTTTGCAGTCTTCCTGTTAGCCCATCTATTCTGAAGTATTCTAGACAAAAGTTATTAATAATTTCTGGTAAGATTTTATACAAATCCATTGTGGTCTTTTTGCATTTGTTTTCCTCATTTGTATCAAAATATACCATGGAAAAACACCATGCCAGGAGTCACACATATAGTTAAATTCTCTAAAAAAATTACACTGTGTCTGTCCTACATAATTTTAAATGCACATAGTGGTTTATCTAGAGATCTTCTACATGTCTGTGGTATTTTCCCTTGGGGAAAAAATGTTTTCATTAAGTGAAAAGGGACACACATAAGGCTGCCATAACATGGGTCAGAAAAATATTTTATGGAAAAAAATATGGAAAAAACTTTCCATAATTATAATTAGGGCTAAGGGGTAATGATCTTTCTTTGTGAAACTGCCATTTCAGAACTAACTCTTGGAGACAACTAAGCAACTGAGTTCAAATGTTGATGTTTGTACTTAAGACAGCATTGTAGCTAAAAAATTCAACTGACATCTTTGTAATCCCTGTTGCAATATAATGACAGCAAACTGCTGAGATTTTCATCTCCCTAACAGAAGTAACACTATTTTTAGAAAACCTTTCTCAGATTAAAGCAGCAGCAATTCAAAAGCCAAACAAAATTCTTACTTTGGTTTAAATAATTGCCAACAACCAAGAGATTTCTCCTTTAGACTGGGTGGAAAGCAGCAGGCTGTGAGCATGCTCAATGTCACATGAGGCTGAACTGGAGATTTCTTTATGAGAGCATCTACCAAGGTGTGCAGAGCACAAGTACTGCTCGATGGCCATAAACATATTATTGCCTCTATCTTAATCTTACCGACTTTGGACTGTCAACAATACTATTTCTGGTCCATTTTGTTCCTCTGTTAGAAATCCAAGGTAAGACCTCTTCTTTCTTAATTCTTTACAAACCTTATTGCTCTTTGGGACACAGTAAGGAATTTCCATTAACATTAAGGAATTAACAAGGAATTTCTTCTAAAGTAAAGAATCAGTAAGGAATTTTCATTTACATGATTTTGAAAGACATATTTTTAGGACAAAAAAAAAATGTTTACAGCACATGAGGATTTCATAAAATTACAGAATTGTCCAACCAGGTTACTGTAAATTTTGATGAAATCAAATTCATTGAATGCAAGACTAAAGGATAAGCTGACACTTTTTGGGAAAGTACTTGATGTAAC
This sequence comes from Megaceryle maxima, assembly GCA_024605025.1. Lineage (NCBI taxonomy): Eukaryota > Metazoa > Chordata > Aves > Coraciiformes > Cerylidae > Megaceryle > Megaceryle maxima. The sequence continues at coordinate 52,130 of JANHGN010010530.1, read as the reverse complement.
AAAACATTGTTCTAAACAGCAAGCTTGACATCAGTATTCTAACACATTTTCTACATAGTAGGTGAAAGAAATAAGAATTTAACTTATCAACCGAATTTTAATAAATATTCTCCTATTGCAACCAAATTGTGGCAATTTACCCAGGAAAATCCTTTAAGTATCAGCACATTAAAATAAGAACTATACATTGGATGGAGCATTTTGAATCTCAGAAATTATTGCCTAAAAGATTGCTTCTGTAAGAAAAGTTATTTCCCAACAAAGCATTGTAAATAACAATATATAAGTAGAAGTTACAGTATGGCTTTTGTACAAATTTTCCAAAATTAGGACTTTTCAGTTCCTGCACAATTTATGAATAGTTTTCTAATGCTTAGTGAATTGTGAAGCATTACAGAAAAGTGAATAAATGGTTTTCACTGTAATTAGTTCATGAATTATAATTTCTCAGCTTGTGAAAAGTTTTTAATGATATAGAATGTTTTTCTAATAATTCATAAAGGGCAGGTTATAGTAGAATCAACATAAGAGACTGAAACATAAAATATATTACTGCAAAGTAAAGAAATTTTTAAACTTGCTAGTCTCTTACAGACAGAAAATAAGTATTAGAGAATGTATTATTTGTTCTGTAGACACCCTGTTACAAAGGAGTGGAATATGCAGGATTTAAATGCATGAACATGCATCAGAGATTTTTCCTGTGTGGACAAGTCCTCACAGCCCTCACAACCACCTCCCAAGCAGTACAGAAAAATGAAGAGAATGACTGATCAGCTCCTGTCTTGTCCAATCCTCTTAAATGTGTCTGCAAATGTACATGTTCGGTATAGCAGCTTTGGGAATGTCATAGGACACAGTTATGTCTGGGAACCCCACATCTCTGGCATATTTCTGGAGAAATCATCTGTAGTGTGAATGGGCATTGATTACAGGCTGCTTGGGCTTCATTGGTTATGTAGCCTACAATTCCTAGAACAGATAGATAAGTCCACTCCAAATGAGTGGAAAACAGCAGTTGACTGTAAATTCTGTTGCTATCTCAATGGCTGGTTAACCTTCAAACAGTGCCCTTCACATTTAGCGTGAATAAACTGATGCTGTACAAAAAGATAGTGTTTTACTGCCCTCCAACGGCTGCAGATAAACAGTTTGGGTTTGTTTGTTGTTGGTTTTGGGGTTTTTTTGGCATTTATTCCCTCAAAAGCTCTCTCCAACAACTTACTGTGACACAAAGTCTTCCAGCTAGAAGGAAACCTCACACAACTAATCTTCACATTCCAAGATCTGTGAAAAGTAATTACACAGCATCTCAGGCATGTCATAGAAACAAAACTGGCATGCTACCGAGGGGAAAGAAGGTTATTCAAATCACTTTGTAATTGATGCTAGTTAGCCAAACCACATTTAAAACACTAGTGACTAAAAATTCAACACCTGGGTAACTCTTATCAGTCTGAATTGATAAGCCCAAGAGAATCTTCTGATGTAGCTGAGAGACTTGGTATCTTCAACAACACTGACTTTTTTATATCACTGCCTAGAGATTCTATGCGTGACAAAGTTAAGGATAAAATATTTAAATGCAAATGTTTAGGCCTTTTTAGGCTGAACTGCTGCTCACAGGAGCTGTAAGACCTCTTCAGTGAGTAACTGCTTCTCAGTGTCAGGGAGGGATTTACAGTCCAGACCTTAATATCACCAATGCAGGTTGGTGATCACTTGAGTTGTTCAGTTCTGACAATAAAATTCCTAGCTATTATAAATGTGGCAATCAATCATATTTAAGTGTCATACAACTACTGAGCATAAATTATAGTATGACTCACTTTTCAACCAGGAAAAAGAATAACCTGGTAAAGGATCCATTAATTTCAAACAGAATGTTCAGGGATGTGGTTTTCCTGTTGAGCATCATGGATAAAGAGTCTGCCACCATAGTAAATGCCAGAACCCTAAAGCAAGCACATTTTAGATTAATGTGAAACCTGATGACTAGTGCATTTTTTGCAGATTTTATAAATTTCACAAACAGACGGTATCTAATTTGCATTGTTGCTTTAATCCTGCTCACTGTTTAGGCCATTACATGGATGGTTCATGTGGACAATCCATAGGATTTTAAAAAATTTATGACAACAGTTCTTGTAGTTCATTAAGCATCTCTTCAACCTGTTGTTTGAATCTATCAGGTTGGGTTTTCTCCAAGGAAAATCTGATATAAAAACAAATCTTTCTTTTCCCAGCTAGAAAAAAAAAAAAGCTGTGGAAAAGAATGGTTATGAAAAATTAGATCTGTGCACAAGTAAATATTTTTTTTTTGGTATGATTTACTGTGTCTTCATTGAAACAAGATCCAGAAATGTAAAGATTTCTCTTTCCATATTCCCAAATTTTTTTACTAATTCTAAGTGCTTAGAATTGAAGCCTTATGATTCATTAGACTTGGTTGTTTTCTTTCTTTTCATCCCTTCCTTCTTAAGCTGCATGCGAATTTAACAACAGCTGTGTTTCCATTGAGCTCTCAATCAATAATATTTCAACAATCTTGAAGCTAAGTAAAGCAAACTGGCCTGTCTGCTCTCACAGTGATGACCTGGGAGCAGTAATAATAAGATCAAAAAGTATATTCTGTTATCATCTGAAATGTGTCTTAATTACATGTGTTAAACCAGCTCCAGGCCATATATAATCCAATTTTAACCAGTGTTGAAAACTCTGTCTTATTGCAAAGGAGAGCTTTTGCACAACTTAGACATTTGCAGAGAATGTTTATGTTTTACTGCTTTAAACAACTGTTCTTACAAGCACAGTCACTAAAAGAGACAACATTCCTTGCTTCCACTACCAAGTTTGCAATCGATTTACAGACTTGTTTCATTAAAGCACATTGAATAACAGTGATATGTTTGGGAACTGTGCACGTGTTGCTTGAACATTATATAGTTTGGTCAATTTTTTGCCACTCAGAAATGTCTGGTGAGAAATAGGGGAAATTTAGTAGCAAGTAGAGAAGGAGCAACTTCATTATAGGCAGAAATTTTATCATAAGGTGAATAAAGAACTGCTTTTATGGCATTATTGCTTTGAAAGAGAAGCTTCCACTTTTACCTGTATGTATTCCTCAGCTTAAGTTCTGTCCAAGTCTTATGGACCTGCTCTAAATAATGCTGCAGACATCAGTGAGAGTGGATGTGGATATCCAGCAGATGACACCATTGTTTGTGTGTCAGCACTACTAGAAAGTGTGTCAGGAACTACTGCAGCTATTGGAGCAGTAAATGCACTATGCTCGATGAAAGAGCAAATTAAGACAAGTTAAAATGAATTTAGAGACTCAAAGAGAAAGCTGAAAGAGCAATCCCTTTCTGTCTGTATAATAGCTGGTTTCTTGTCTGCGACAGCAATTAAATGAAAGCTGAGAGCAAGACAAGACTCAGGATTCATTTTCAGCTCTGCTACCACACGTGCATTCTGTTGCAACTTTGCTTCTCATGGGAGGTCATGGACATGCTCAGTTCTTTAAAAGGGACTGTCAGGCCATACTGAACACATACATGTACTTGAAGAAATACTTTTTCTGCCCCTGAATGAATAAAGAAGACCAGTTTAACTTTTGTGCAATATCTGATACATGAAAAAATTAATTAGAACTAGACATACTGGCACTGCCATAAAGACTCTGTTGAAAATAGCAAACTCTCAGACCTTAATTGTAACATTATTCAAAATACTGATATATAAAGATATATAGTGTAACCAGCTCTTCAGGCGGTCTGTCAAGTTGGGGTACTCAAAAATCTCTCCCCTTCAATTCCAGAAAGCAAGGACAATGTCTTGGAAAGCAAAAGGCAAGTTTAGATGCTGTTTTCCCTCTGGTCTGTGCTAAAATCAAAGCATCCAATTTCTCAGTGAAGTGTAGTGCCCTAAATCTGCATTCTCCAGTGGAAACTGTTCCATTAGAAGTTTCTCAGACATTTTCATTTGTGTGCACCTGTAAATTTATACATACATCAAGTATATGTTGTGTTTCTATTGACCTTACTGTAGCTTATGGACAGTAGGTATTAAATTTGATTCATGTTTTACTTATATTTGCTTTCATTACATATAAAGCACTGCAGTTCTAGGAAGTGCAGCATCAATGTTTTACAGCCTTCCTGATAAGTGAACCTTACTAAGGTAATTTGGGGATGTTGAATCTAGATGTCCAATCTTTCTAAAAAGAGGTCTTAAAATGACACCATCTGATCACATGGATGTGTCACATGGTGGGTCATATGTAAGACATTCACTCAAGAATTCCTTTTTCCAGGTCTCCACTAATACCCAAAAGGTTGCAGCTGTATGTAAACAGAATTAGAATATACTGCCATTAATTTAAAGTCTGTTCCACTTGTTTCAAGTAACATAATCCTCCTGTAAGTAAGAGTCCCCTTCGCTCTGCAGCATAAAGCTGTTTTACAAATGAAGAGATGCCTAACCACACTTTGCATAATGCTATACTACCAAGTATAGGCCCTCTGCATTCAGAGACTGCAGAAGAGGTCAGCCCATTACAGCTATTTACTAGGAGGTTTACTACTGTATAGTGAATGCTGTGAGCATTTTGCTGCAAGGCCCATCAGTGTGAAATTCGTCTTGCGAGATATATGTGTTAAACACTGTAAACCGGCCATCTAATACAGGTCAAATAATCTGCACATAGAATATGTTTACTTCTCTCTTCTAATGAGAGTTTAGAGTATTAGCTGAGGAGTGTATTTTGCACTGTAGATATGTATAATTATGTGAGTGGATCGCTATTTGGGTTTCTCATCCCTATTGCTTAAAGGCTGTCCAGCCTCAGGCCACTCACTAGAGGTCACTGGTTGTGAAGCCAGCATTAGGGTAATGAGCACCCACCAAATATTGCTGCAGTTACCAAAGCAGGAATTTCAGGATTATTGGTTCTTAATGATGATTAACAGCTCCCTATTTCAATTTTTCCAGCTCCAGTCCTACAGGTTGCCAAAATTTATATATGTCTGAATACTTGTTAATATGAGAAATTATTTAAAAGAGGACAGTCTTAAAACTCAGCAGTGAAGTTTGCTGGCCTTCAGCTATCTTGTTCAAGCAGTCAAGTAAATTTACTTTTCAAACAGACCATAGGGATGCCTGTCTTCTCCCAGCTAATCAATGGTGCTCAGTCAAGCTTCAGCTCAGGATTTAAACAATATGGACAGATGACAAAGAAGCTGAGGTCACCCAGGCAAGGTAAGGCACCCAGCATACTGCACCTGGTGTAATGTAATGGAATGTGCCCAAAGTCCTTTCCAGGCTCTGACCCTACGTCACCTGCTGCCAGATGTAAGGTCTGATTTTTGACAGATGCAACCAGTTAAGACCTAATTTAAACATCAGTTACCAATTACTTTTAGGTCCTTCACACACAACCAGATCCATTCTCTTCTAGGCAAAGTTTTCAGTAAGTGTATAAAGGAGAAGAAAATTTAAGTATATTGACAGTTTATTAAATTACTACGCGAGTCCTGGAGGATATAGAATGAACAAAAGCAATATAGTCACTTGTGTGATCACTTTTTTTTAGTATATTATGACATTTGACTTTAAAATTCATGTTTTGACCATGCTGGTCTTCCAGTGCGGCCAGATGTACACAGATACAGTCAGTTTTGTGTTCAATACACAGAGATCTAGTCTTGCTCCCTGCCACAGAAAAATGTATCAGCAGAAAATAAGCCTGTCTAATAAGAAATACTAGGATTTTTTCATGGAACTGCATTTTCCTGCTTTAAAAGGTTAAATAAAGCATCTTTTAATTTTTTTTCCCTTTTTTTCTTTATATTTCATGGCTAAGCTACCACGTCAAGCAATTGCAAAATTATGCAAGTAGCTGTACACATTTCAAGTTATCCTGTGAAGTCAATCCTTTCACATTTTCTTTTCAAGTTGGATGGTGTCTTCTGTGTTCTTTATATAGTAGGATGGTTTTTTTTATTGAAATTTGACTTGGAGAGCTTTCAGTACAGTTTCTTCCAAGTTCCTGTAGGAACTAGTCCGACTTTCATCAAGTTATGAAGAAAGAAGGCGTTCAGATATATATTGTCAGGTAAAATAACTTGTATCATTTTAAAATATAGCTGTTGTTAATAACAACAACAACAACAAAAAATCAATCAGCCCTACACCTCAGATAAATCCTTGTAGGATTAAGGCATACATACAAAGCTAGCATCTATGAAGTCTACATAAGAAAATAGGGACAGCTCCAAGGATAGGAATTCACACACCAGACTTAAGATAAATCCTTACAAACCCCCTAAGTTTAGCTCTTGCTTCTGACTGGATGGTGTATGCCTTTTATTCAATAGCTCCTAACAGCTCAAACTGCCTTCTACCCAAAATCAGTTATAGCAGCCTGCAAAAGCAACAGTCATGTGAAAGAACTATATCATTTGGAGACTGGGCAGAATCCTAGAACCAATTTTATATAAACAAAATATACATGCCACTCATTTTCAGCTGGTGCATCAGCAAGTGCAATGTATGTTAATGTAAGTGTGCCAAGGAGAATGGTTAGTGATGGTTCACATTTAATAAAATTCAAAATAATATGCCTGTAGCCTCAGACATCATTGTCTTTTCTCCCCAGCCTCCAGTGCTTTCTATTTTGTATCTTATTTCTTATACCCTGTGATATTCTATTCCAAAAGCAAAATCAAGAATTGGGACATGACACACCCTGGAGACAGACACATACAGAATAGCCCCAAAGAAGTCATTAGGAAGTTCTGTTCTGGTAGAAAATATTGAATCTGACTTGAGTGGTGTAACACTAGGCATTAATTTAGTAGTGTTATTAAAATGGCAGAAGGGGATAAATATTGGGATTATAAAACATTTGCATTTCTAAAAAGTTAATTATTTATAATTATCCTGGCTTTCTTATCTCACCTGTGCCATATTTCTACAACACAATTGCATTCAGACAGTATCAAGGGAAGCATTCTCTGGACTGTGCAAACTTCAGAAATTGTGAGTACATTATTGCCCTATTTTGCCTTTTTAATTAACTGATTGCTTCTTGGGTATCACAGAGCAAACAGCTTTTCACAGTGCAGGAAATGGCAGCGAAACCTCAGCTCCTCCAAGCCTCATCCAATCACTGTTCCACATACTCCAGTAGCTTGAGAAAGATGTGAGCACTTTACAGATTTTAACTCCTGATGTGATTCTAATTGCACGCTAAGGCAAAGCCAAATCTCTGGCTTTTTTTTTGTATCATTATCTACCCATGATAAACTTCGTTTAGTATGTGTACCTGACATTGCCTCATTAGTTGATGTTCACAAACCATATTGGCCAAATTTTTCATATTTACAGCATTATTAGGCACCCAGGTACCCCTACGACTTCCAACAGCTGATATAAACTCAGTGCCTTTAAAATTTAGGCTTAGCTTTCCAGTTTCTTATCAAGTTTTGAATAACAAGCCACAGGTATTGACATGTTGATAGATTAGTATATATAAGTATAAAACATTTTTACTATGTCTTGGTCTAAAAAGCATTTGTACAAGACCTAGGCAAAACTTGTAAACAGTTGTAAAACTGAAAACTTGAAATGCCTTCTGGGACCTCACAATATAAACTGGAAATTCTTGGACACAATCACCAGACACCTAGCATCCCCTTTCAGAAAACTGAAGCAGTATTTAGGTACTTGGACAATTTTCCTTGCAGATATTACTGTGATGACTATAACAGAAAATTCCATAAAAAACAGAGCTTACAGTACGCAGGAGGGAAACATGAAGTCCTGTAAGCATTTCCCATCACTCTCATGAAGTAAACCAGCACCTGAAAAGTATGATGTTGATGTCTTAGAAAAGATAGCAGATAGTTTTAATAGCATGCAGGGAAGTAAATTACTGGTTTTGCTAGCAGAAAATCAAGATTTTGCTGCTTGTCTCTTGGCTCAAAGAAAATTAATAACTTTGTATCTTTAATGATTCATTGACTCAGAAGTTTTAGCCAAGCTCATGGCAGGCAGCTGTAGTCTTCAGAGTAGCCTTTGGACCAGGCTCCACAGAGTGAGTGCTGAAACAATGAACGGAGCAGGAGATGAAATACCTTTCCACCCTTACCGGATCCCATGGGAAAGAATTGAGGAAGATTATAGCATGTGTGCAAAACCTACAGTAACTGTACTGAGAATGTAAACTATTTAATAAGCACTTTTTTTTTTTTCTGAGCTGTTTAATTTAGCATATATCTCAGTAACTCAATCCATTGCCTATAAATAAAATACATTAATAAGCTAGTATAAAAAGTAACTGTGCTATGTTTTGTTATTGGTAGCTTAAAATCTTTTTTCTTGCTTAGTTTCTGTAAAATCTAAATGTACTTCAAATTTCAAAGCAATGTAACTAAATCTAATCTTTTATTCTTCTCTCAAAAGTTTAATTTGCATATCTTTCTTACACTTACATATTGTGTTATGAAGTATGATAAAATATCTTGTTTTCTAACCATGATTTAATTTATGAAGAGCAATGTTAAAAAATTCACTTGAGACTTTTCCCAAGAAGCTTTGTACTCAAATGCTTCTTATTAACTGAATGTAAGTAAATTATGCAAATTTTGCTTTGATAAATGAATATATCTTTTTCTGTGAATGTAAAAATTCATCATTTGTTTATTCTGTTAGACCAAGCCACTTTCAAAGGTGTGACATTCTAAAAAAGCATAATCTTGCCAAAGTTGAACCTCACAGTGTTTCAAGTGCCTGTCTAAAAAATGCCAAAGTCTTCTGCCAACTTAAATTTTAGAGTTGCTTCTTCTTCTCATGACTTTCATGAGTTTAGCAAATTTCTGCCTTTCACTTTGGTTTCTCAATGAAAATGAAATTGATGATTGTGAATACATGTTTATCCTAAATATAATTTACAATGTGTGGGCATACCTTGCAATTAAATGTAAAGACTCCACCTAGTGGTCTCTATTCTGGTATGCAGATTATACATAAGAAATGCCAATGCATTAGAATATTATTGCTGAAATGGCTGGTGAGCTGGGCCATAAATAGAGCCAAAATTACAACAAAGAAAAGGGCATAATTTATGTTATTTAATATTTACATTCATACTCAAAACTAAGTAATAAATTTGTGCTTATTTTGTAAGAAATAAAGGAAGGTCAACAAAAAGAGCCTAGACCAGAGCTTAAACTCCCTCCTGCAAAACAATTACAAAGACATGTATAAAACACTTTCCTTATTGTTATTCAGGGATATTAAAGGTAGTTGTATTAAGGCCTTAACTGATACCACCTTCCTGGGATGCAACGTGCTCACTGTATTGTAAGGAAAAGGAGTATGAAAATAAGGCAAGAAAAGCCTTTTGAATATAAATGACTCTCAGTCCTCACAGAAGATTTGTTTCAGTGTATAAAGCCTCGTCGGGACAGTTGCCCTATTGTCAAGGAGTTATTCTTTACAGTTAATTTAATTATTGTACAGGCAGTCACATGACACATTTTGGCAAGTGTTACAATCGCCATTTCAACAAACAGAATAAGAATCAGGCATACTGTACTATTTCCACCTTGTAATCAGATCATGGGCACCAGGGTGCTTTTTAAACTCCACTAAATCCAGGGACTTGCAATCTGAACATGAAGCAGAAAAAAAAATATAGTATGCATGTATCTCAACCTGCAGATGTTTTTTTCTTCAGACGGTGTTCCCTTTGCAGAAAACCTGGACAAAACCTATTTTCTATAATACACAGGACAAGAAAAGCACAATCTGAAGGAGGATCGTGTTTGTGAATAAAAATTCTACAGGTTAAGAACTATAAAATGCACCTTGGTGTTATACAGATGTTATACATGTGGTGCCTTACCAGTGAGGAAAAAGAATTCCCTGCACCGAGACTGTATCAATCGAAGTTGGTTCCAGTTAGATACCAATTAAAGTTAGCTGCCAGCTGATTGGAGGTTAGCAAATGTGACACCCATCTACAAGAAGGGCCAGAAGGAGGATTCAGGGAACTGCAGGCCTGTCAGTCTGACCTTGGTGCCAGGAAAGGTCATGGAGCAGATCATCTTGAGTGCCATCATGCAGCACATACAGGACAACCAGGGGATCAGGCCCAGTCAGCAGGGGTTTATGAAAGACAGGTCCTGCTTGATTGACCTGATCTCCTTCTATGACAAGGTGATCCACCTAGTGGATGAGGGGAAGGCTGTGCATATTGCCTACCTGGACTTTAGTAAAGCTTTTGACAGTTTCCCACAGCATTCTCCTGGAGAAACTGTCTGCTCATGGATTGGATGGGTGTACACTTTGCTAGATAAAAAATGGGCTGGATGGATGAGCCCAAAGAGTTGCAGTGAATGGAATTAAATCCATTTGGCAGCTGGTCACAAGTGGTGCCCCCAAGGGCTCAGTGTTGGGGTCTGTTCTCTTTACTATCTTTATCAATGATCTGGATGAGGAGATCAAGGGCACCCTCAGTAAGCTTACAAATGATACCAAGTTGCCAAGTTAAAAGAAGTGTTGATCTGCCTGAGGGTAGGGAGGCTCTACAGAGGTATCTGGACAGGCTGGATCAATGGGCTGAGGCCAGTCATAGGAGGTTTAACAAGGCCAGGTGGTGGGTCCTGCACTTGGGTTACAACAACCCCAGGCAAAGGTACAGGCTTGGGGGAAGAGTGGCTGGAAAGCTGCCTGTCAGAAAAGGACCTGTGGGTGATGGTCAACACCTAGCTGAATGTGAGCCAGCAGTGTGCCCAGGTGGCCAAGAAGACCATCAGAATCCTGGCTGGTATCAGAAATAGTGTGGCCAGCAAGACTAGAGAAGTGATCATCCCCCTGTACTCTGGCACAGGTGAAGCCACACCTCAAATACTGGGTTCGGTTTTGAGCCCCTCACTACAGGAAGGACACTGAGGTGCTGGACTGTCTCCAAAGAAGGGCAATGAAGCTGGTGAAGGGTCTAGAGAATAAGCCTCACAAGGAGTGGCTGAGGGAACTAGGGGTGCTTAGCCCTGAGATAAGGATACTTAGGGGAGGCCACATTGCTCTCTACAACTACCTGAAATGAGGCTGTAGTGAGGTGGGGGTCAGTCTGTTCTGCTATGTAACAAGAGATAAGACACTTGTGAATGGCCTCGACTTGCATCAGGGAAGATTTGGGTTGAACATTAGGAAAAATTTCTTCACAGAAAGCTTTCTGGTACAGGCTGTCCAAGGAAGTGGTGGAGTCACCATCCCTGGATGTATTTAAAAGACATCAAGATGTGGCACTTAGGGACATGGTTTAATGGTGTCCTGGCAGTGCTGGGTTAAGGGTGGGACTTGGTCTTTTCCAACCAAAATGATTCTAAGTAAGAGCAAAAGCAAAACAGCTGATTTTAAACATGTAAAATTCCCATCTGGATAGGAAATCTCAGAGCCTTTAATCAAACAAAGTTCTGTATTTCTCTTTTACTTTGTAATTTGCTTGGTTTTAGTTAAATCTAAGGAAAGTTTTACTTAACTAACTACTTAGTCTTTTGTAGGTGTCTTTTACACTGGCTGCAATAATACACCTTGTTACAGCTTGGAAAAATTAACCAGAGCCCTGTGCAACTCCCAACACAACTGAAAAATAAAAAGCCAAGTAGTCATACTGAACCATGAAATAAGCATGCCACATCAATTTTATTGTAATGTATGTTTTATTTTGCAGTTTTCTTCATGGAAATCAAATTCTGTCTGCAGATAGCTTTTCCTAATTGAAAGGTTTAGGGAACTTGTGAGCTTTCTAAAATCTATTTTTAAATTCTACAGTGTGAGGTATTACATATCTGTAATCTGTGAGTGTACTACACCCTTCCTGCCAAAGGTGAGGCAGGAGGCCAGGTAGAATCAAAGGCAGGACAGAAAGATACCTGGGAAGAGGGCATTGCAGGTAGTGCTTAGGGCAGCATCACAAGAAGGGGGGAAACATTCCCAGACTTTCTGGGTTTTACAAAAGACATAGTTGTATGAGCTGAAAAACAATGTATCCCTCTGTCCCAGTGAACACCAGGCTCCCTCCCTTCTGGACATACAAGTGCACCTGGGTCCTTGGGGGCCAGGGATACATTTTTCAGTTGCTTTAGCTTGCACACTAGGAGTATCTATAATCCCTGTACAGGCTATAGAAAGATAGCTAGGGCACCATCTCGGTGCTTTGGAGGCAGACCAGCCTCTCCTAGTAGCTGTCGGGGAACTTAGGTGCCTACTTCAAGATCTGAGGCTGCCACTTTCCCTGGGGATAGGCATGTATGCATTAGTCTCATCTGCATATGAAGCAGTTACACTGCATCTGGGTTTTGGTTGCCTCATTACCTGGCATGACATGTTTAGGCAAAAACATAAAACAGCTGCAGAAGATGTAGAAGAAGAAAAGAGAAAGCTTGAAGGAGAAGGGGAGCTGTCAGTGACTGAAGTCATATGAGTGATTGAAACAGGCTGCTAGTGGATGTGGAAGGAGCACAGCAACTGCAGTTAGTTGCTAAAGACACTGATTTGCTGGCATGGTGAAAATGAATTCACTAATACTGATTCTCAGTGTTGAATTTACCATAGGATTTCTTTTTTATGTTGGGTCTTTTTTTATGTTTTGCTATTCCATGTTCTACCTATATTAAATGTGTAAGCTTAACATCTATGTAATTAGGTTTTGACTCATCTCATCTCTCAGCAATTATTGAGTTCATAAATTATAGAGAGACCCCCAGGCAACCAGGTTCCCAGATTAGATAACTCAGCTGAATTAGTTGTGATGAATCGGAGCTAAAATGATTCATGCTTAGCAATCGCCAAACATCACTGCCTGTACTGACTGGCTTCAAAGTGACTTATGGATGAAATCAGAGTAAGGAAGTATTAGATGAACTGAAGTAATGATAAAAGCTAATTTTGCTGCTATTAAAATTTCAAGGTGGATAGAATGTCTTCTCACAAAAAGGAGAAAACCCGAGTCTTAGTGTTCTTAAAGTTTGTACATTTAAAGGGTTGGGTGGAATACAGAGAATGAATCTGATTTCTTCTGTTCCTTGTGTTTCTCAAAGGGATCTATCCAACAACATGATTAGAGAATTACCACGTTACCTTTTTAAAGATATGAAGTATTTACAAAAGCTGTAAGCTCTAAATGAGAATAACCAAGTGAATTTTAAAATGTACCAATTTAGCTTGTCTTTTTTTTTTCTGAAATAATAATTAAAAAAAAAATAAATCAGTTTTTCTTTCTTTAAGCAATCTGTCTTTCAATCCACTGTCACCACTCTGAGGAACACATTGAAAGTCTTCAGCAGCTTCAGTCACTGTAAGTAAAACCTGAAATATTTTACTAACATAATACATTAAATAATATTCTTTCCTTCCAGAAGAAATATTAATCAACTACAAAAGATGCATGAAATATTGATTGCCATTCTATAAGATGCTGAATGTGCTTCTAATTTTAATCCTTCAACACTCTAAGATAGCACGCCAAAAAATACAAATGACAGCAATGCTGTTTGTTCAGTTTTACTGTTATTCACAAATTACAAGCCTAGGAGCAATCAAAACACATAAATTAAGAATGAATTACACAACAAGTACAGCTAGGGCACCTGGGCAGATGCAGACATAAATAAATGGTAATAAGTATTTTAGAACTTCTATAAACTCTTCTTTGGGGTTGTTTATAAAACACTTACTTCATAGGGCTGATGATTCAGCTACATTTTTTTTTAATTAAGTATTTTACACAAAGCTTGAATTCAGTAGTTTTCTTATTTCTTCTTTAATTTGCAAATATTTGCCCTCATCTAAAATACATCTTCTAATTTCATTGAATTCAAGGTTGAAAAGCAAGACTATGTCTTTTTTTTTAAATTGTCATTCTGTGCCCCAAGGCTTCTTCTTAAAAAATCTGTCCAAAAGAAAAACCAAATATTATTTTTAAATTAGCACTATTTTTTGTTAAGCAAAAGGAAAACACCCTGAATTAATCTTAATGATTAATCTGAACAGCTTTCCTGCAACATATTGTTTGACATTTTTCTCCTGCACTACACAGTGAAAAACACTGTGAAGAAGTCACACAGAGGGTAATCAATCATAGAATCACAGAATCATAGAATGACTTGGTTTGGAAAGGACCTTAGAGATCATCTAGGGCAGGGACACCTTCCACTAGGTCAAGTTGCTTGAAGTATCATCCAACCTGTCCTTGAACACTTCCAGGGATGGGGCATCCACAACTTGTGTCCAGCCCCCTGCTCATCTTTGTGGCCCTCCTCTGGACCTGCTCATGTTGCTATTATGCTGAGGGCCTCAGAGCCAAACACAGTACTCCAGATGGGGTCTCACAAGACCTCCTTCTACCTGCTAGCCACACTTTGCTTGATGCAGCCCAGGATATGGTTGGGTTTCTGGGCTGTGAGTGCACAACATTGGCTTATATTCAGTTTTCCATCTGCTAATACCCCCAAGTCCTTCTCCTGCTCTCAATTCACTCACTGACCAGACTGAATTTGTGCTTGGGATTGCCTCAACCCATGTGCAGGACCTTGCACTTGGCCTTGTTGAATTTCATGAGGTATGCACGGGCCCACCTCTCAAGCCCATCAAGGTACCTCTGGATGGCATCCATCTTGTTGACCACACTACAAAGCTTGGTGTCATTGACAAACCTGCTGAGGGTGCACTCAGCCCCACTGTCCATTTGTCAGCAACAAAGATGTTATATTCAGTTACTTTTAGTAGACCATCCTCAGTGTCCAAGGGTAAGCAGATGATTAATGTGCCTTAAATCATTACAGTAAGGGCAAAATTTAGGCATTGTCCAAGGTCAGATGTTTAGTGCTATCTGACATCCCTATGGCATTACCACTCCAGAAAGTCTTTGGTTTCTTATGGAAAACCCACGTGGATGTCTTAGATACTACGGGACATGTTAAATAATACTTGATGGAGTATTAGTCTGGAGAACCATTCAGCAAACCAAAAGCTAGTATAAGATGAGATAAACCTTTCTACCAATCCCAGTAACTGTGTTCACCACTAGCTTTTTCAGTTGCCAATGCACAGGAGTTTGATGCCACTGGAGATGCCTTTAGGCATCTATCCCAGATGGCTGTCACCTGCTAATCCGTAAGGCCACAGGTCTTTTGTTGGTTTTGTGTCTTATCAGACATGTCTACATGGACAAATCAAATGGGAGTTTCCAGGGCATCTCAAAGGGGTTTTGATGGATAACTGAGTCAATCGTTCAGTATCTGTGCCAGAATAATTTCCTTTTTGATTGTTTTTCAAGTTGCACTGCAGCTCTTTCTTTCATTATTCACAGAATCAAGTACAGCAAGTATCAATATTCTAGTCCATAAACCACCATAGCAACAAGACAGTAATCATCTGACAGGACATTGTTTTGAAATATGGATGGAGACATGCTCTGCTGCTATATAAACCTTGACCAGCAAGGGAAAGTGGAGTTATTTCAATCTGAGAACACAATAACCATGATAGATATGGTACTGCCAATATAATAGTACCACCTGCCTGCCTGTCAAAATGATTCTTTGATCTACGTTTCCAACTGAGAACATACAGTCCAGGAACAAAGAATGGAAGACAGACGTAATGTCACCCCCTCAAAATCTAACTGGGCTAGAATTAACCGAACAAAGTGATTTTGGTAATCATTTCTTTTTCCAGAAGCCTTGCTGACAGGATGACAGGTGTTTTGTTTCATCGGATAGATGGCATATAATTCAAAAGAGAGTTTTAAAAGTTTATAATCTTTGTGGAAAAAATGCCTTTTGGCTTGGGCCAGGACAAGGGGCAAATCAAATCAAAGACAATTTGAAATTCTTGTAAAAAAGAATCTCCCCTGTGTCTTCCTAGAAGTGAAACGTATGACACAGCTGGGATAGCTGAAGCAATTCTTTAGAAATACCAGAAATCCTGATCCCAGATTAGGTATCAAAGGCATATCTGCCCTAGAACCAAAGCTCTGGAGTTTACAACTCGGGATTTAGTATTTTCCTATAATGGACATGAGCACTCTCACGGTCTTATTCATAGAATCCTAGAACAGTTTGGGCTGGAAGGCACCTTTAAAGGTCATTTATTCCAAAACCCCTGCAGTGAGCAGGGACATCTTCAACTAGATCAGGTTGCTCAGAACCCCATCCAACCTGACCTTGAATGTTTCCAGGCATAGGGCTTTACCACCTCTCTGGGAAACCTCAGTACAGCCATAGTGATAGCACTGTTTGTGTTGGTCGTAAGGTCTTGGTAGATGCTGCACACACATTGTCACATCTGTCAGAATTTCCATGCAGTTCTGTTTATGGTACTCTTCACAAATGCAGAAGTCATTACTCACCTCTTCTATTATGGCTTTCAAATTCAGGTTTTTCCTTTCCTTTCTTACGAGACTAATAAGTTCTTTCCAAACCTTATTTGGAATCCTTGGGATCAGTTAGTTTTTCTCCTTTCATCAAAGCAATTTCAAAGGGATACAACAACCCAAGTGCCTTTTATCTAAGCAGGTCACCTGACTTGGTAATTTTGTAATTTTTCTTTTTGGTTTGGTCGTCAAACTTCTCTTTTCTAGAATATGATCAAAATATATCTTTTCTACATTGTCTTGCTGTGTAACAGTTTCAAGTTATGCCATTCTATTTGTATGAACAGAACGGGGGCTCTTTTTCATGCTCATAGAACATCACTGACAAGATTTCAGTTCCTGTCACTCTTCCAGTATTTCATGCACCTTTCTCTAAAATATCATCTGTGAAGATATTGTATTAAATCCCTTAAAATGCTGTTGCCCATGGTGAAAATGATACACTGCAGTCCAAGCAGGCCAGTACCTGCACTGAGCATCTAATGCAGTGGACTGAATCAGTATTGCAGGTTTCTGTTGGTGCTTTTGTCCCTGTGAGGTGGCTACAGTTGGCTTCATGTCAGGAGTTTCTCCTCCTGTTTCGATCACAGCTAATCAAATAACTTATTCCTGTGGCTTCTTTTCTTTTTCCATTATAGCCAAATGGGCAAAATAATGAAATTCTGTCACTGTTTCTGGCCTTACTGGATTTACTAATCCTCTATCACATGTACTCCTGAGACTGAATGTACAGACTGAAGGTCTATTGGGATGCTGCAGAATGAAGCTCTGCTTTCAGACACTCAGGAAATGCCTACTGAATAAATTCAGTACACAAAGTGTCCTTTCATGGCTCTATCACCATCAAGATTTTAACAGGTTGAACGTTTTTAAGGCTCTCAGTGCTAGTACTGTTTTTGCTTGCATGTATGTAAAATTATACAAACCTTTTCCTTTTACTGATATTTAATATCACATTTCCCCAAAGTATGGAGCATATGTCCTCCCCAGCCAGCAAACCCCATTGAATTTTGCCATGTCACAGGCAGGGGAAGGGCTATATTTCTCCATTATTTTGTCTTCAGAGTTCATTTTAAATGTTACTGGCCTTTCCTCAGGGTCTGTTCAGATAGTCACATACACTCATTATTGTCCTGTTCTTGTTTGTATTACAGCAGAACAGAAGTCAAAATATTGTATAACACCTCTGCTTGTAGGTGTCACTGGTTGCCTGCCTTGTACCTCTGCGCCCCATGCTTTCTTCTTGGTACATGATGTGAGCAAAGCTGCTTGAACATTTTCTAATGCTCTGCATTTCATGTAAGGCAGTCTACATGTGATGCAAGCGCATCGCATCTGCCCTTGACTATATTTTTCTCCTTCAGTCTGTCACTCTTGGGGTGGGAGGGAGGAACCTATCTGAACATTCAACATCCCATCACATGCATGTCATGACTGGTCCTAGTAGGTGTCTTTGGTCACTAGGCGCCATTTATGCTAGTAAATATAACTCTGTGGCCTAACTTGCTCACAAGGGACAAAACGGTGAAGCCATATGGATAGCTGTTTATGCCCACATCTTGTCCTTCTTCATTCACACCTGGAGCTTCTGCTGCTGGGCAGCTAGTACCCATGGTTTGTGCAAACTCTAGAAATGTGACAAAACATTCATCTTCCTTCAGCTCCCTAGGCCATCTGTATGCCTGTTATTCCAAAGGCAGGTCTGGCTGCATTATCTACAGCAGCTTCTTCCAGGAATTCAAACCCCAAAGATCTTCAGTATCCTTGTCTTTCCTCAGATGGCCCATGACTACAGTACTTCATATTTCTCTTCAAAAGCCTGAAGGTCAATTTTACCTTGAACAATGGAGGGCAATTCTGACTTCCCCAGGGAAGAGCTGAGGGAATTATCCATTTTGCATTCTTGTCTTATTTCTTTCTCTCTTCATAGCAGAGGCTGTCTTTTATCTCTGCCTGTTCTGGGCTTATTAGTGCTTTCAGCTCTGTGAGTCCTTTGTTAGTCAGAAGGCCCTCTGGCCAAGGTTTATAGTAATAAGATTTTAAATCGTACTGCTGTGAGCAGCTGAGCTTAGCACCCAGGGAAAGAGACAAAAACTTGTGCAATCACTTCTTGTGCTTCCCTTAATGGATATTGCATCAGTTGTCAAATGGCATAACTATAAAGGGAGTTCAGGCTAAATGCTCATCCTTACAACACAACTTTCCAGTAAAATGCTCAATGTTATGAACAGTCAGAGAATTGTTTCTACTGAATACAGTTGGGATTTGTTACTAACATAGTTTCTTTAAGATTGATGATTTAAGAAAAGGCTTGTTCATGTAGTTCAAAATTTGATAACTAAAGAAAGCCCTATTACATATGATTTATTTTCAGATTGTAACATTAACATATTTTACAGATACTCAGAAATTATTTGTTTTCTAAATATAAATAGAAGAATGTGTCAGCATAGGAGGAAACTCTCACATTTCTGTATGAAAAAAAAAAAAAAAGAAGGGATAATTATGGGGAGGTCCATATAAAAATGTCCAAAACCATCCCAGTGTGTTGATTTTCCATTTTAATTCTACTAGTAGACCAATTTCTGCAAAAGTAAACTTAATATTTCACTGTTTAAAACAGAGAAAGGAAACACATTCCTCATTATATTCCCTCATTTCTATATCATATCACATCACTTATTTTTCTGCACTTCACCCTTCTTTTTCTAACTGAAGCAGAATAAATAAAACTGGTCTCTTACTTGGGAGTTACTGCAGCCTTAAGCTTAGCAGGTAGAACACCTCATTTATGTGCATCAAAATAGGGAAGTGAGTTAAGAAATAGAAAATAATTTATATTTTGGACATGAATAAAAGCCATCTATAGAGAAGACAAAATATGTGCTGTATATACATCTTAATTTACTGTCATAAAGCATACCTGTTTTCTTGTCAGTATGTCACAGCTACATGTCAGTAACATGAGGTATCTCTGAACTACAGTCCATGAACTGAGGCAGACGGCTCTAGGAGTGTCACACTTTCAATCTCATTTTTTCCTTCTGATTTTGTTCTTTCAGTCTAGAATGACTCCCAAATATTTCTACTTGCTTATTCTATGCCATGAGCATAAACATCTTCTTCAACTGTATAATATTCCTTCTGACTTTATTTCTAAAGAGCTCATATTAAACATTTTTCTCCCCTCTTTCCTATTTCTTGAAAAATAAATCAGCTACTGTCCACTTACTTTACATGGTGGATAGAAACAATCAATATCACATCAACATACAAGATTTGATATATCATTATTCATATATTTCATGTATTTCACAGCTATAATTATATCCCATTGGAATTTTATTTGCAGATCTACCTTTCAGAACATATTTTTAAATCTTGTAGAAGTCGATAGGATGTAAGGATACATTTCAAAACAACCCTGATCTTGCAGGCTGTTCTGTATTAGAGTCTTTACATCCTCTCCCACAAGTCTTCTTTGAGAGCACTGCCACTTAATCAGAGAACTATTTATTTGAGTAAAGGTCAAGGAATTTAAACATCTAAGATGAGATAATGTTCATTACCAAATTGAAGTCATTCCACAGACATTCCACATTCTGTTACAGTAGGCAAATTCCTTCTGCCATGGACAGTAAAAGATTCTGCTTTTGAAGCACCTTCGCATGAAGAACATCCACTTGCACCCTGACAACAAACTAAGAGTAGCAAAGCAAAGTCCTTACAAGTTTTGTGAAAGCAAACAATATACCAGCTCTGACCACTCCTCTCGAGCTGTGCATGAACAAAGGGCTAACTGCATATTACAGGGACATGAAGGAAATCACAGGTGGTTGTGACCACTACCACCAGCATTGTTACTGGGGACCAAAAGGATATGAGCTACTACCAACCTCCTAAGTAAATCCTCCCTTGATTTAATATGTCTCACAATGTGCCCCTTATATGCACTAGGAATTATTGTTTTTTATTTCTTCTCTTCCAGCTCCTTATTACGTAACTGGTATGAAACTGTGACACTGGCTTGTGTTTAACCAGTGGCTTTACGTGTTCATTACTTTCATGTAGTTCAAAAAGTTTCATGTACTTCTTCTATGCACTCCACGTTCAAATATGCACATTATTAACAGATGGGATTTCATCATCTGAAAATCTCTTAGCTAACAATGTTCTGAAAGTGTCTATGTGGGTCATAGCTTGTTTTGGAAATCTTGTCATCAGAATGAGGTCATTTATCTAAGCAGAAGATGAGACGCAGACCACATTTATCAAAATTCTCAAAAGGATGGATTAAAGATATTTATTATACATTGAT
>JANHGN010010530.1:0-31268 GCA_024605025.1 Megaceryle maxima | reverse complement strand
TGAGGATGTCCCTGCTCTCAGCAGGGGGGTTGGACTAGATGACTCTAGAGGTCCCTTCCAACCCAGACATTTCTATGTTTCTATGAATAATAATGAAGAAATGCAATTATTTACCTATATTGTGCATACAACTCAATGCTTTGAAACATTTTCATTTTTATGCATTGGTAAAATCACAAACCTTCAAGTACCACTCAGTATAGTGTGGATAGTAGAAAACAGTGGTAATATAAATAATATGGGATGAAACTTTTAAAGTGTAGTTATATGTGCATTATAGTGTCAGGAAATGATGACTAAACATATATATATACATAAAATAAACTGGAAATTAGCAGAATAAACCCCAGAAGCTTCAGCCTGAAATATGTATGAGATGGTCATCCTTAACCCCAGAGCACTCACAGAGAATTATTGAAAATGCTACCAATCTTCTCCCTGACCTGTATTTGCAGAGCCATGAGGGTTATTTTGCAAGTATATATGTATTTAGCAGTTATTCCTTGTTTATTCTTGATATCAAAAAGGTGAAAAAGCTACATATCAAAAAATAAATTTTTTTTTAAGAATTTTAGAGTAGAAAGTTAAAAAGGCAATACACGTCAGATCAGATGCATGTAGTCATTTTCCATCAATAAAGTTATGATGTTACATTTTCCAATTCTTCTAGCTTATTTCAATCCATATTTCTGAGGAAGAGACTGTTCTCAGGTTGTGGTGGTTTGCCCTTGGCTGAACACCAGGTGCCCACCAAAACTACTGTTACTCCCACTCCTCAACTGGACAGGGGAAGAAAAAATAGAATGAAAGACTCTTGGGTCGAGTTAAGGACAGGGAGAATTTCCTAGCTTTTATTGTTGAGCTGATGTCATATGGTATAGAATATTCCTTTGTTCAATTTGGGTCAGCTGGCCCAGTTGTGTCCCCTCACAAGATCTTCTCCATCCCATCCCACTGCACTGAATTCTCTACCTCCTCCACTTCCAGTAGCACAAGGATACAGGGAATGGAGGTTGTGGTCAGTTCATCACATGTCTCTGTTGCTCCTTCCTCATCAAGGGAAGGATTCCTTACACTCTTTCTCTGCTCCAGTGTGGAGTCCCTTCCATGAAAGACAGTTCACAAACTTCTCCAACAGAAGTTCTTCCCACAGGAGACAACTCAGCCTGGCTCCCTTCCTTGGGGTCACATGTCCTGCCAGCAAACTTGCTCCAGTGTGGGCTTCCCACAGGGTCACAGCCTCTTTTGGGCATCCACCTGCTCCAGAGTGGGGTCCTCCACAGGCTGGATATCTGCTACAACATTAACCTCCATGGGCTACAAGGGGGCAGCCTGCCTCACCATTGTCTTCACCACAGGCTGCAGGGGAATCTCTGCTCCTATCCCTGGAACACCTCCTGCCCTTCCTTCTTCACCGACCTTGGTGTCTGCAGAGTTGTTTCTCTTACATATTCTCACTCTTCTCTCCAGCTACAATTGCTGTCATGTAAATTTTTCCTTTTCTTATTTATCACAGAGACTCTACCACCATTACTGATGGCCTTGGCTTTGGCCAGTGGCAAGTCCATCTGGGAGCTGGTTGACATTGGCTCTATTTGACACAGAGGGAGTTTCTAGCAGCTTCTCACAGATGCCACCCTATAGCCTCCCAGCTACCAAAACCTTGCCATGCAAACCCAATACAGAGGTGCTGGGATCTTCACATAAATGGCTCCTGCAATGGCTCTCAACTACTTATCAGAGTACACTAGTCCATGGAGTTGCCATCTGAATCACTGTTAAAAACCTTGCTCTGCAAGACAGTGTAGTGCGATGAAATTCCACAGTGCACAGTTTGCTCTGCACATTCTCTTCCATCAATCATTCAGAATGGATATTTATACAGAATGGAGGAATCCAGTCTGAAATTAACACATGCCTCAGATTGGTTTGTCACTTCCCTGGAGAATATGTCCTTCTTTCCCTACTACATGAAAGTACTGCAAGTGGCTTCTGCTTCAGATTTACTGCAGCATTTCTAGTTAGGAGACCAGATCTCTGTGGAATGACAAGCCCACCCATACTTTGCATTAACTGTGTTACTATAGTAACTTCTTAGAACGTATTCACATCTCCCTGTGTAACAGATGGGAACATGCGACATGTGAGCAGGCTGTGTGACACTAGACAATATTGAGGAGCTGTTTCTAACATAAAACTGTTATCTGTGGACTACAGATATATTTGTGTAAATTTATAATAAAGTAATGGAAGAGGATGATACAGAGAAATGGTTGAGAGAAAGGGAAGACAGAAAAGACCATTTCAATGCCATTTGTTTTGAATCTTGTTTCTTCCCAGGTATGAACCCCCTAGCCTCCATCATCATCATGCTTTTATAGGTTTTATAGGTTTTTATAGGTTTTATAGTTTTTTATATGTTTTGTTCTGTTCAAAAAACTGCCCTTCAAACATCAGAGGTGAGGAGTCACATATGCAGGGATGTTGCACTTGCAAAGGAATATATATTTTTAATACTATTCACTGATGCCATCTGCTGGATTCCTGTCTTTGTCATTGAAATCGTCTCCTTATTCCTAGTGGAATCTCCAGGCAATACTCTGTGTGTTTGATTTCTTTTGTTAAAGGTTAAATTTAAACCAAGCCAGAGGAATTCTAGTTAACCATTGGTAAAGAGTAAGTATTGCCCAAAATATCTGACTTTTTCTACATTTAGAAATTGAGCTTTAAAGTACATACATACAATCTTCAATCCATGCATGGAGGTTAAAACCAGAACAGGCTATTAAGTGAAGTTTTCCTCTGCTACAGCTGCAAAATCCCATGGTAATACATGTAAGTCCAGTAGTTTGAAAATCAAGAAAACAGAACTACAACAGGACAGTCTTTTGAGCAATGCAGACACCACATTTCTAAGAGTAGGCAGTGTAGGCAACGATTTCCAGGCATCCTGAGGAGGCTACAGGCCCTCTCCTCTCCCAGAGGGCAGCAAACACTCTCCCCTGCCAGCCTGAAGAGGAGCTGCACCATGTCACAGCTCTCCATCACCACACTGGTTATATGCAGCTCTGCTAACCTTGCAGCTGATAACAGATAGCACATTAATAAAGGCATCCTGCCTTCCTGTTACAATTCCAGAAAATTGATTACCTCATGTTTGTATAAAATTGGGTAAACAATTCTCCATAGTATGAAATGCATTAAAGAAATGTAGTAAATTGTCAACAGTTTTATCAGAAAAACTATCTAGCTTCATTGGGAGCACTGAGTTCCATTAATATAACATGAAGAAAAGTGATTACATGTAGACTGTTAAAAATAAAACATGGCCATGATGACGGTGTTTAGAAGATGTACAACTGTAGCTGGCATGGTGTTCACAATGGTAAAGCTCTACACACAGCCCAGCTCATGGCCCTCTGAGCAAGACACTTCACCCCTCTGTATTCCAGGTTCCCATTCTCCTCTGTAAAAAATTAATAACAATAGCTTTTGTAAGGGATTTTGAAAATTACTGATGAGAACTGCCATGTTAAAAATAGGTATATTTGCATTTATATTAAATACTATTCTAAAGAGAGATGGACTTCAGTTTATATTTAGTGCTTTTATTAAATTCCAGTAGATAGACAGAAAGACACTCTCTGGTGAAAAGCTCTTTTTTCTTCCTCTTCTCAAGAAAATCCCTGGCAAACTCAATGAAAACCAAAAGGAGCGATGTTGAATTCAAACCCCTTTCTTGTAAGAATAATACTATTATTATAACTAAAAATAATATATATAAAGTGACATTATATAAAGTAAAATAAAGGACATAAGGTAAAAATGATATAAAGACGTGTTTGTTTCTTTAGCATTCCTACAACAGAGCATATGAGGTATCTTACCTTTTATCCTAGACACTATCCTTTCCTGGGTAATGATATTTATTCTGACAATACACAGTGCCTTGAACCCCATACTCTATACTCTCACAACTACTTTCTTTAAGGGTATTTTGAAGCAGTTACTGGACAGTCATTGAAGGAGAGTAATTTTCAAAAATGATTTAAAAGCTTTGGCCACTTCACTCATGCAGACAGAGAATCCCCTCACCCACAGTTCATTTATGTTTGGATTTTTGAAAAGTAACCCCTGAGGACAGTACTAACTTTTATTTACAAGCAGTTGTTTCTCAGCAAGGTAACTGAAACAGGATCTAACTGCCTTAACAGCTGCCTTAATCTGTTTGTCATTCATATGTAGACTTTTTGACCATCACCATCTCTGTATGCATCTTCCTGGAAAATAAAATCACAACTGTTTCATTCATCAAGGGTCATTTGTATTGCACATTGAAACACAGGCAGACTGTGTGCTAGGGCTACAAATAGCAATACTTTTCTACTATTCGTCCCTCCTCCTCAGAGAGTCAGTGTATCTGTACTTAATAGCTATAGTCTTCAAATAACATGTATATATTAAGGGAAAAAACCTTTGTCTCATTTGGTCTGTACTACCAATTTCAGAGTATATCCTTGTGAAGAGGTGTTTTCTCCCAGGGTTGAAGGTCCTTGGTGGGAGAAGGCCAGAACATTCTATGTAACATGTAAATATATATTAATCCTGTAAGATCTATGTGAGCTCTGCAGAGTGGTGAATGTCTCTTTGTGCACACAAGAACTGCAGGACCTGAGCAGTGTTATTACAATATATTTAAGGTACTAAAAGTCAAGTAAAACTTCCTGTGTAAGCAACAGAGCCTAGACTGAAATAAAAATTAAATAATGAAACTCTTCGAACGACCCTTGAAAGCAGTCAATTCAGTTTGCATTGCATCAGGTTTTATGAAGCATAGGCATCTGGGCAGCATGGTTAAGCACATGCTTGGGAGACCATTTATGGGACTGAGGCACTTGCAAGGAAGAACAAGCCAACCTTTATTAGTTATGTTTTCATAAGCACCTTAGCTATATTTTGACTTCACTGAATACAAGCTGCCTACCTGTTATAAATAGAAGAATCAAGCTTTTAGAGAAAGAGTAAAGCAAAACTTTCAGCAAACTTTTAAATTTAAAAATATTTAATAAAGAAAGCTCCAGAAAATGTTTTAGAAGGTCCAGTTCATAAATCATTCTGAAGTGTCACCAAACAAAAGGGGTTTGGAGCAATGAGGACAATCCAGAAAGGAAGGAAAGACCCCAAGTGTATGGGCACATCACTGAAAATATGGAGGAGCCTGGAGACTTAGCATTTCTCAGCTGACACGATAAGCCCGAGTATGTGCTTCAGGCCCACCCAGACTGTGAAATACAATGGATATATTTGAACCATCGTGAACGCAGGAAGTCAAGTCCAATAATAAGGTCATTTTACTGTGGCAATGAGCCCAACTGTGAGGTTATGATCTAAGTATTCACACAGCACACACTTCAGCATGGGATTCTGTATGAAGAAATCTACATTTCCATTTAGGTATCAGAAGATGCTCTCAGTGATCCAGTCAACCTACTTTCCAGTACTGACCAACCCACTGGGTACCTTCATTTGATAGACCCTGTCCTGTTGGCCTGAACAGTCCCTAAAGCCTACCGGCTTCAGTATGTGCCTGGTGACAGCAAGCAGCAGTCCAGGGGGCAGAGAACCTGTAGCAGCTTGCTGGTTCCTATCAGTGATTTCTCTGCTAGTAGTGGTGGAGGTGAAGTTCTGGATGTTGTAGGTGCTATAGGAGGTGCTCTTCCTCAGACATAGCATGACTTTGGATACATCCAAGCTATTACGATGGATGGGGATGCCAAGGAAGGAGCAAAGCAGCCCCACTGTTGGTACTGCATGAGGAGTGGTCACATGCTGCAGCAGAAGTGAGAGGGCAGCACCCCAGCAAGGCTGTCCTGCCACCTAAAATACATGTGGCCTCTGCAAACAGAGGTACTCCTACCTACACATCATCCAGACTTCATGTGGCTTCCCTGGAGAGGCACTTTCCTCCCCTGCATACTCTTTATTGACATACAAGTTGCTGCACCGCTGTAGCAACTCATGTGGCAAATAGTGGCAATTCACTGGCTAAATAGTGAGAATGGGAAGGAAAATTGGTCTTGAATACACCTCTCTGGGAACTTCACTAGGATGATGTAGAAACAATTTATCATGTTTTCCTCTCCTTGACAAAATCTTCACTTGAATTGGTTCTTTCTCTTGAACTTCAGAATAAAGCAGAACTTGATCTTTATGTAGCCTGGAACATCCACCTAAATTTTATTTAAAAAGATAGTAGTAGTCTGGTAGTCTGTTCAAACAGATTATTATTTAAAGTATGTCATGTATTAAAATAAACAAATTAATTCAAATTTGTCTTTTCTGTGTTTCCACTTGCAGTAATTGAACTGCCTATGAATATGAAAGAAGAAAAAAATGGGTTTTTTTCTAAGATGTCTCAAATGTCCAAGTCTCATTGTTAATCCTTAAAGCAATATGCTTTTTGTAACGCTGCTTCTCTTTTCTACAAGTTGTAAAATTTGATGGCATTGTCCTTCTCTGATAGGATGTAAAAAATGAAAGACAAATTGTTAAAAAACAACAACAACAACAACAAAAAAGAGGAATTATACACAGAATTAGAGATTCCAGAATCACAGAACCACAGAAAATATTATGTTGGAAGACACCTCTGGAGATCATCTAGTCCAACATCTGAGCTCAAGTTGGATCAGCTAAAGCTGGCCTTCCAGGATCATGTCCACCTTGGTTCTAAATATCTACAAAGGATGCATGTTCCATAGAACCTCTGGGTTGCTTCTTCCAGTGTCTGATCATTGTACATCAAAGAACTTTTTTTTTTCTTACTTTTAAACAGAATTTCTTGCATTTAAATTTGTGCCCACAGTCTCCTGTACTGCCATTGGGTGCCACAGAGAGAAGTCTGCCTCTGTTTTCTTTTCCCCACCTCAAAAGATATCTATACATGCTCATAAGATCCTTCCTGAGCCTTCTCTTCTCCAGGATGAAGAGTCCTAGCTCTTTCAGTCTCTCCTTGTATGCTCCAGTCCCTGAATTATCTTCAGGGACATCTTGGTCACAGTTCAGTAAGTACATATCTCTCCTCTGCTGGAAAACCCAGACATGGCTCCCGCACACCAGATGTCTCACCAGGGCTGAGCTACATCTTCTAAATGGTAATCTTTTATATGATCTTCCTACTCAAGAGAATATATAAAATGTATCAGACAGGACCGGCTGCAGTGATACTGAACTATGTCCAGCAGATGAAGTATTTTAAAACAGGGATTTTAAAACTCTTGAAAAAATCCATTTTATTCTGCACTTCCAATGTTTAGTGTTTTGCAATAAGTATGTGCTCTTAGGAGAGTTCTAAAATACTGTGAATTATTAATCGTCTTTCCAGGATAAAAACACTTAGTTTTCCTACTCTGGAAAAAGGCTGCTCATGAGGCACAGGTCCTCTTAGGACAACACATGAACAATGAAACAGAAAATAAAATAAGTCACCTTCTTGTCTGCATAAATCTAGAAAAAGTTCATCAGTCTGATAGCTGATGCTGATGGTGGACTGAATGTTGAACTATGTCTCTGCATTCAAGCACACAGATGCCTTAAGTAAATTATGCATTAAGAGAGTGGCTCTTAATTCTAAAGAAAAGCATGCACCAAAACATATTCATGGCTTGGGTTGCCTTTTCCTATTATTCTACTATTCAGAAATCAATAATATCAATAGTTTCTGAAAGGTCAAACAAGATGATGTATTCATTGGTATGAGTAGTATTTCAATGTTACCTATTCTGCAGCCTAAAAGGGTAAGAAAAAGAAGCACTGAGATACCCATCACATGTAAGGTAAAATGTTGCTGGTTGTGCACACTGATTTTTAATCTAATGCCTTCATTTATAAATTAATTTATATTTTGACTCTTGCTAACAAAAGCAAACATGCAAGTAGAACATGTATCTCCTATACAACAACCCTCCTTCCTTGAAAAGGCTCCAAAAACATTCCAGAAATTTTGCCTACACATAAAACCAGAGTTTAAGGGATTGCAACCAGCCCTACACTTCCTGAAGCACAGCATAATTGTAATGCTTGTAGTGACACTATTTCATCACCTTATTGCAAGACAAGCCAGAAAATTAAGTTTAAGAGCTTAATGTGAAGAAGGAATGCTCTTTTATTACAGGGTTTGATATCCTTCCTTTTTTTTTTTTTATGTTCCCTGCCATTTGTTGTCTCCTCTCCATCTGTATTTTATCCCTGTATTATTTTTCATCTCTGCTCTGTGTGCACTGATAATAGCATCATGTAACTGAAAGAAATGCTGCTTTTCAAAAGCTGACATTTTAGTTACTTTTGCTTTGCTTCTGCTACCACACATAGAAAGGGGCAAGAGAATGACAATGGAGGAATTGGAGAGTAAATAATCTTGTTTGTAAAGGTTCATCAAGCAGCACAGCACAAAGGAATTAGAAAATGTTTATGGTAGCTCTTTAATCACTTCTCTAACAGACTTCCACTGCAAGGGAAAAGGTATCTCAAGAAAGGAGTTCACTTTTACTAGAGGTATTTTTGCCCTTCGTGATAGCACTATTAAAAATTACAGCAGTCCTTGGATTTTACTTCCATGTAACAATTAATGTCTCTTACTCCCAGAGACCACACCTCTAAGGTTGTTTTAAGCATCTCCATGTTGAGTGCCCTGAGCAAAGCTACATATACTCCTTAAGAGGCCCTCTGGCACTAAAACTGTGCCACCAGCTTTATGGCATCTCTAAGAAGCCCCTGCTGAATTTGGCCCTAACTCAACTTCCTCCATCATACCTTGAGATGCCACTATAAAGCCCTAGGGAAGAAGCTGCTCCTGTTTCAGTCTCTCAGCATCCACATCGATACCAGGGGTCCCCATGTAACACACTCGAAACTGAGGAGAGATGGGTGCTTCAGAGAGCTCCGGGAACTGGGCAAAGCACCATCTGTGATTCTGCAATGCCAGATGCACAGGATAACCAAGGAGTCATTCCACCAAAGCTGACACCAGCCACAATTTCAGGGTCAGGCATTTCCCAGTGCTTTGGGAGCATGGCCAAGGGTTATCCAAGGGCTAATAGGTAAAGAGGAAAGGCAGGGAATTTATTCTTTAGGGAAGTGGCATAAGCACTATAACAAGACTGCAGACACAGTCTGTAAGGCTTTAATGGTTTTGCATCAATCAGTAGCAGTTGGTCACACAGCAAGGATAGCTGTCACTGTACCTATTTAAAGGGTAGAAGAGCTCTGACTGCAGGATGACATCCTTAAGGACCTCCAGTATTCAAGGTAGCTTTGTTATATCTGACCTTTTCCCACAGGACTGTTCTGGCCAGAAAAAGATCCAGCTCTCCAGGGACTGTTGCTGTCCTGCTTTTCAGTACAGGCAGTATTAAACCACCGGAGACATTTGCATTATAAACAGCAACAAGAGACAAGATGGAACTAAAATGTATGCAGACAGTGATTTTAAAAATAGAATATACAGATGTACCAACTTACAATTTAAGTGCAAAAGAGTCATTGAACAATGCACTTGTGATAGAAAAAAAGCATTAATGCTGTAAGTCTTATAAACCAGCCATATATAACCATTCAGAATCCAACTCTCTTACAGCTACTGAGGGGATTATGTCAGGGGAAAGTGCTCTTTGCCAGGTCATGAAAATGTTTGCTAACACTCTT
Organism: Megaceryle maxima; assembly: GCA_024605025.1. Lineage (NCBI taxonomy): Eukaryota > Metazoa > Chordata > Aves > Coraciiformes > Cerylidae > Megaceryle > Megaceryle maxima. Next base: position 21,566 of record JANHGN010010530.1, on the reverse strand, counting down.
TCTATTACAAAATACTTATTCAAAGGGGATGGAGTCCCTCTGCTTCACTTCTGGATGCTGGGTGATCCTTGATGAGATACAGTTTCCTAGATGAATAAGATGAGGTAAGAGCAGGGCTCTTGACCTGTGAGAGTCTATGAGAAATCTAAAGTGGATACATCCAAGAGTGTGGCTCTTGATGGCACAAGGCAGAAGTCTTTTAACTGAAGTATCTGTGGCATTTCTGCTACCATTTCCCCTCCTTGAATCAGTTGTGCACTTTGTGTAAGAAAACAGACAACTAAGACAAATAAAACCAGCCCTTAGCTCTTTAAATTCAGGTCAACTCAGCATGAGAAAAATGTTATCCCAGCACGGGAACATCCAAACACAGGAGCTGAGATCATGCATTGAACAAACCTACCTACAGAGGAGGTTGCAGTCTTGTTTGGGGATATAAAACTCCTCTGCTGTGATATCCTGAGGTCTTTTAATACCACATATATAAATCAGCTTTGGACACATAAAGAAGGTAGTAAAGAACTGAGGTCCACTGCCTGAGAAGTTCAACTACAGCTCTGCAAGTGCTGGAGCTCTGTCACCAAGTAGATTTGCTGGGACAGTTTTACTGATCCTTCTTGATGTACACATGCTGTCAGATCACCCCAGACAGGTTTTCTTGCAGGGCTGCTTCTCAGTCATATCACTACCCTGGTTCAGCTCATTGAATAAATAGAGAAAAATGAGCATTGCTCCAAGGGTGAGGTCAGGAATAAGCAACTGGTGATGGGGAGGAAGGTGTGATGTCACTTTTAGTGGCTGACAATATTTAAATCAGCTTAAACAGGTCATGAGACCACAGGTGGAGACTCAGGTAATGCTCCTTGGAGCTGCACTGACAGAAATTTCATTACTTGCTTTACTATTTGCAAGTAAAAGAGAAAGGAGGGTCACAGATAAAGGCCTCTCATCCCTTCAAACCAATGCTAACAAATACCTTAGGAAGCATGAAGAAAAAAGGAAGAGATGTATTTAATATGAAAATATTAAAACCCAATTTTCTCCTGTGTTATTCTTCTTCTTTATATCTGAAAGCCATTACCAATTATTTTTTTTTAACGCAAAACTTTTTTTATTCCAGTATTCATCTGCTATATCACAATTAAAACTGAGTATTCATACAAGATCCCTGGAAACAAACTGAAAAAATGTTTTCTTTCATCATGTAAACACGTTGAAATGCACATAGTAAATAAGCAGGAACATAGAATAATGTTCCTTTCAGTATTAATATTTTAAGATTATATTAGTAACACAGTAAGCAGCAAGTTTTTATTAAGTATGAGGACTTAGTGACACCGTCTGTTTGGAAGCAGATATATATTACAGAACATATTGTTCCTCAATATTCATAATTACATTTTCTAATGAAGACAGCTAACAGAATTCTCCAAACAGTACATATATACTCCTGGGCTTTTACTAAAGCACAAATCATTGCATGCACATTCCAGCTCAGAAGCCTTAAAATAAAAGCTATTAAAAGATGTAAGACAAGTTCCAAGAAGCATATTGGCTTCCTTTCAAAACAGCCCAGAAAGCTGCATCTTATGACATAACTTTTATGTGTTAATTTAGTAAGTGTATGAAAGCTTTTGGTTTTTCTTAGATTACATTCAGCTATTGAGAAATCATGGAATTATTTGTGAAACCACCATAAGCAAGCACTTAATCTCCTCCTAATTTATTAAACAATTAATTAAGGCAATATTTAAAATTTTGTTTCCAAACCCATGTCCTCAGTCATTGTGGGTGGGCAGACCAAGTTCTTTACAAAAGTGGACTCAGTACTGGGTCAGGACATTGTGTGAGCCAGCATCTTGGTTTCTCAAAGAAATGTAGCTGATGGTTTCAGAAAGTAGAAATCAAGAAGAAATAAAATGGGGGTGGGGTGGAAGTGTCATTGTTAGCATTTCTACAAATACTGAAACTATAGATATGCTTAAAGTTACAGTGTCCCCAGTGAACAGTTTATAATCTAACATAAAAGGAATTTTAGCCTAAGTATTCTGGGATATATAAAAAAAGCCCAAACAAAAAAACAAACAAAACAAAACAAACAACAACAAAAACCCCACAAAAACAAACAAACAAACAAACAAAAAACCAAACAAAAAACAAACAAACAACAAACAAACAAACAAAAACAAAAACAACCCTAATAAATTTATCTATCTAGGGTTCTTCTTTGAACTATCTAGACTTTCTGGAACCACTGATTGAAATCCCTTTAGAATTGACTCATCCTTGATTTTCCTGAGAATGCTAAATTGAGCATATTTATGTTTCGACCTTTTAGACCCAGATCTTATTCTCAGGATATATAAAATGCCACATTTTTATAATGCCAAGACCCTCAAACCACATATGAATGTACTTGCCCAAGTTTCTCCCAAAGTTAGGAAAATTTATGAATAACACATAGCAGTACATCTCTTAATTACTGATATGCTCAAAGGATCATAACCATTTCACAGGTTTTCAGTACAGAAATCTTTTGTTGCATGACATGTTTGTGCCTTCAGGTTTAAAAAGCAAGAATTTTGTGTACAGAAAACCTATATTTTATTTTCAGTTTTAGCTCCAAGATATCTCTTCAGTTGGTCAAAGTGCCATCCTTGGCTTTTTGTTAGTAAAAAGCTGAACAAATCACACCAAAAAGTCATATTTTGCCACAAGACTGGCACCTGGCAATCTATATGGAAGCCATGTGACAGGTAAATGCAAATAAACAGATTCCTTTGACAGGAGGCACCATGCCAAATACTCAGGTTAGCATAGGAATCAATACCTCATAACTTTGTTAATCTAGCAGTGATCATACAAAATCTGACTAAATACATACCTTACCTGGATCCTATATGGGATGTGATTCTGCACAGGTCTATACTAACTGTTCTTTAAATCCATGGCCCAGTACATATTTTGGCCAAGAGATGTACAGAGCTAAGGGGAAGAGTGACATCCCCATTTCCAAGCACTCTTCCAGTTGTGAATTCTCATTGTGGTTATACATGAAGCTGACTTTACCAGGATTTATCAAAGTGGAATGTGTTGCTCTCATTGCTTCCCTACACTTCTTTCTCTACACCTCTTCAATTCCCAGTTAGGTGGCCCCACACTTTCTGTATTAGCTCTGGCATTTGTCCAACCTTTTTGGGAGCCAATTCAAATTGTTAACCCACCAGAAAAGGACTCATTTTTTGATGGATTAGTTATATTTCAGGTTAGTGAACTGAATGAGCTTATGCAGAGTTTAGTGAATACTGAAGCTGACATCAGGTTAACTAACATAAGTGTGCAACCAGGAGCTTGGAGAGAAGAAAAATGGGGGCAAGGGAGAGTATTCTCCCTTTTGGCAGCAGCAAACCCATGTCAGACCAGTTCACCCCGAATGTAAAATCAAGTGTCAGTCTTCAGTGTATTCTTCTACTTAATTCTTTGAGATAGGGACTAGATGCCTTGCAAACACCTTTGCTGCAATTAAGCATGTCAGGATACCCCAAAATTGGTTCCAAATTCCTACTAGAAAGGGAAAATCATATTGATGCAGTGATAAATATGTTGTCAAACGGACTCGAATACAAGTGGGTATAAGATAGCCAGTTCTTGAAAGAATACCATAACACAAAAACAGTGGATCAAAAATTGTAATAATATAATTATTTCTGACAGCAGAAGCATTTGTTCTTATCATCAAAACAGAGGATATAAACTGAGGATTAAATTATATGTTACACATGAAGATTATAGTACTTTAAGTACTGTATAAATCTGTGTATCAATTCTGAACTCTCTTCTATTGCTGAATATCTGAAATTATGCTTCTGAAATTGATAAAATTACTTTGAATTTTCAGTCATACAAATAAGATATTAACCTAGATTTAAATATTTGGTTCTTAAGGGCTTAGCTCTGGACAAAAACCTAAAATTCCTTGTGTTAAAGAGTCAGACCTTCCCCCCCCCCCCCCATTTTCATCAAGCAGACAGACGTTAAACTAATGCTTTTGAAAACTTGAAAGGAGGATGACAACAGACAGCAATGGAACCTCTATATGCTGCTGAGCAAACCCAAAAATGAGCATTAGGACTTCTAAAGCCCAGAAACGCTTACCAGGAGAATTTAGCTGAGCAAGTCCTTGCCAGAAAGAAAGAAAATCAGCTGTCTAAACAGAGGTATCCAGTGCCATTTGAGAAGATTAGGTACGGACTCTGGGACAGCAGGCATCTCCACAGGTCCCCACCCATATCTGCCAACGCCTCGTACATGTCTTAGCTGCCCCAGGGCTTCTTGAAGGGCACCAGATGTCTATGCTGAGGCAGCTGAATCCCACCCAGAGCGTCTACCATGCAATTAAGGACAACTTAAAATTGTTCTTTAAGGAGGCTCTGGAACGAAAAAGGTAACTATTGGTAAGCATTAATTTTATCCCATAAATAAAACATGTTTAAAGGAAGCTGCCTTACATCCTTGTTTAAAAAAAAACTAATCACTTTTAATCTATATAAGCACACTGAAGAGTTCTTAGGTTTGTCATTTTTGTAAAAAGTATAACTCCTACAACAAAGATTGTATTGCATAAGAAAACAGAGCCTTTGATAATAACCAGTTTCAATCTAGGCTGTTGACACACCGAGCATTTATGTGAAATGAGCATAAGCAACAGACAGCATGAGATTATTACAGCCCTGTGCATCATATGGTGACTTCAGGTATAGAATTAAATGACATTAGAATGGCTGCCTGGAAACTTCTGCTGTATATTTGGGTCAGATAGGAGAAGAAATGGGGATTTGTGACAATTTCTAAGTCTAGAGGTCCAGGAAGTGTGTGCAGTCCTGCCTATCTTTACCTGTTCATACAGGTTAAAACACTGCCTGTTGATTTGTCCTGCCTCATCCTTGCACTTACACACCAGCACATACTTAGCAGTGTCATTCACTACTATCTCTTTGATACTGACAGGTATTGTGTAAGGAGATAATTCCTTTACACCAGAGGGATGTAGAGGAACAGGAGGCAGTAGGACAGTGGAGGCTGTAGAATTAATTTTCTACCCACATAAACAAGAATCAAAGGCTACAGTAGCTGCTGAAGCAGACTGTATTAGGCTTCCACCTTCCTTCCAGCCTGGAGGACTTGAGTGCAAAGGAGGATCTGGTGCCCTGTGTTACAGGTCACCACCAGCATGGTTAGAGGAAAGGCTAAAAACACATAGGGCTGTGCCTGTGCAAGTGTACATGCACATGCTTGTGTATATGCAACCAATTTATTTCAAACACATCATTGTCTAGGGCTGAAATCTGCCTATTTTATGCTACTTTTCCAACTTTCACCTGTTCATCCAGCTGATTTATTGTGATAAGTGGTTTGCTCTAAGGTGAAAAGCCTCTCCTGATTATTATTTCAATATTTAGTATATTGGCAAAACAGTTTCATCTTTCATAATAAATGGAAAAAAATGTAAGCAAAAGGACAGTGGCTTAAGTCACCTGGATTGTAAGCACAGACATGAAAGCAGGGTCTCTTTTCTTTCCAGAGTTTCTAGAAATGTGATAAATGTTTCAGGCCACAAAGGGAACCAGTTTTACATGAGCAGCACACACACACAGTTACCATCTTGGCCGCTCTTCCTCAAGTAGCTCATACCTCAGCATGTCACCTCAGTCCTGTATTTTCTACTAAGATCACTAATTCATAAAAAAAGGTCTTACCTCCTAGTTTGGAGAAACTCAAGTTTCTACAAATGCAACACCTACGAAACCCAAGGTGCAAAATATAAGTGAGAAAGGTCTCTCATTTGCTATTTGACTCATTATGCAGTAATATCCAGCCATCCCTCACACTACTGAGCCAGCAGAAGATTGGTATGAGACATAATAACAGTCAGAGATAGTGGCTGTTTCTAAGAATTTCAAAAAGCCCGTATGTTAACACACAGCAGGCTTATTACCATTCTTGACAGTCTCTAGGTGAGCATGAGAATGCTTAGTTCTAAAATTAGGTTCTCTGTTGTCTCCAAAATCTTAACAAGTAAAAACATGCTGTATTTGTGTGTCATTATCCTGGTCATGCTGCTACACACAAACCCAAGCAAGCAGGCTAAAATTAGATTCCCGTATGTCTTGTTCAAGGCACAGCAACGTCATTCATCAGTGCAGATCAGGGAAGCAGCATACAGATGAAGCTGGTGTAGTACATATTTAGCAAGTCACATCTTCCTTATGCTTTGTGGAATGTTCTAATGTGGAGAATATAATTTCAGTGTTTGGTCTAGTATTGAAGTTCTTGTTAAAGAACTATAATTACTTCATTAAGGCTTATTTCCCAATCAGCTGTGACCCTATTCACAATTGCTGATTCAGATCATGCTATTAGAGAAGTCACTTGCGTAAAGTGTCATAAAACATCACCTTTTTGCATTGGTAAAAATTACAAAGTAAGGCAAGAAGACACAGAGAACTGCACTGCACTTTGAGACCTTTAGAGAGGACAAACAATTAGTTTTGTTTATTTAGACTTTAGCAACCAATTCTTACCTTTTGGTTCCCCTGCCAGAAAAATCACCGTATTTTGATGCAAGTGCATAGCAAGCAGAGTTTGTGAAAGGCATCTGAAGGGTGCGTAGGCATCAGAAGGATGGTGAATGTGAGAACCTCAAGACAATGTCTCCTCTATGAACTGATGAAGGACATTATCCAAATACATTTCCTCCATTATACCCCAACAGATGAATCTCCATGTGGCATGTTTTGCAGGTGGTGTTTTGAAGTCATCAAACATATTGCCCCTCCTCACTTCTGACAGATGTTGAAGTCAGCTCCACCATCACCTTCCATTCAATCTGTCAACACTTAGTCTAACTAACAGAAACTGGCAGAGGTCAGTTCACAAATGCAATGAGTTAGTAGTTGTCAAAGTCCTGCCTGCAGTCTGATTGTTGGAATAAGACATTTCTGGACTAAAGCCTCTGTAAAGGAAATGCAGATCTTTAAAATTCATATCTGATCCAGTCAGAGGAAATAATTGAGTTTGTATTTAAGAATGTAATTTCCAAGCATTCCCATGATCCCAGTCTTCAGTGGGAACAAGATTTTCTCGGGTCACCCTAAATACAAAGAAATGGGCAAGTTCTGCCAAATACAAGATAGTGTAATTTTAGATGTTTACACTTTTTAAGTAAAAACAGTTCTGAGTGTCAGGAGAGAAAGGAAGTGTTGCCTCTTAACAACAGCAGTTTCCTCTTTTATCTCTCTGCTAATGTAGCATTTATTAACATAGGAAAAGTTTTCAAACCCACATATTTGACAGAACTTGTCACAACTGAGCAAAAAGAGTTGACCTTTGAGTGTTACCAAAGTGTAAGTAAATGTAATGCAACAGCTGAAGAGCAATTGCACTCTATAAACTTCAGGGAAAATCAGGGAAGAGTCAAGCAGAAAGGTGCCTTCTTTCTGTCATGATATCAAATAATTTGTATTTGATAATTTTCAAAGTTTCTGAAGGTTTTCCTTGTCTTTCATTGATATAGGCCATTAACTGAAGAAGTGGGAAGATGCTGAAAAGTTGAGGACTTCAAGCCATGTTAGCTGCTGTGAGGATTGCTTTGTCTTCCAAAATACCCTGTAACAATATACCACTCTTCTGTGTATGCATTGTGTTTGCATGGCAAGGGTTTGGTAGTACAGGGTGGGTACAGGGACAGCTTTCTGTGAGAAGCTGCTGAAGTTTCCCCTACATCTGACAGAGCCAATGCCAGCTGGCTCCAAGATGGATCTGCTGCTGGCTAATGCTGAGCCCATCAGCAATGGTGGCAGTACCCATTATAACATATTTAAGAAGGGGAAAAAGTTCCTGCACAAGAGCAATTGCAGCCAAAGAGGGGAGTGAGAATACCTAAGTGCAACAACTCCGCAGACACCAAGATCAGCGAAGAAGAAAGGGGAGAAGGTACTTCAGCCACTGGAGCAGAGATTCCCCTGCAGCCAGTGGGGAAGACCATGTTGAGGCAGGCTGTCCCCCTGCAGTTCATGGAGGACCCCATGCCAGAGTAGGTGGGTGCCCAAAAGTGACTGTGACCCCACAGGAAGCCCACACTGGAGTAGGCTTCTGGCAGGACCTGTGGATCCATGGAGAGAGGAGCCCACACTGGAGCAGGTCTGCTGGTAGGACTTGTGACATTATGGGTGACTCATGCTGCAACAGCCTATTCCTGAAGGACTGCACCCATGCTGCAGCAGTTCGTGAAGAGCTCATGCAGATGGTGGGAAGTGTATTTATGAAGGACTGTCTTCCCCTGGGATGGACCCCATGCTGGAGCAAGAGTTTATTTCTTGTTATCCTACTCTGATCTGATTAATAAAAATTTAAATTAATTTCTCTGAGTCAAGTCTGTTTTGCCTGTGATGTGAATTGGTGAATGATCTCTCCCTGTTCTAACCTCGACCCATGAGCTTTTCATTATATTTTCTCTCTCCTGCCCTCCTAAGCATGGGGAGTGACAGAGCAGTTGTGGTGTGCACTTGGCATCGAGGCCAGGGTCACCCCACACAGCGTACCAAAATGCCCAAACTATGAAAACCATTTGCTATTAATTTTATCAAACTGATAAATCATTGTTTGCAATTCAGAATGATTTTTCCAGACATTTAAGTATGTTTCCTTGTTTCCGTGGAAACTGAGACCTGACGAAACCAAAGGAACCCAAACTGCCACTGTGTATCACTATCTTTTTGTTAGCGTACACAATTTCTTCCCATTAAAAGTTTTGCCATGAAATTTCTGTTATGTGTAGCTTCTAAATATCTGTAAAGTCATCAAAATAAGCATTTTTAAAGCTAAAAGATGCAGAGATAAAATATTAAACCCCCCCAACTTCCTACTCTAAAATATACTGAGCTTTACAAAGAGCTTTCAGACAAAACGTGTGATCTTTAAAAGTGTGCAGGTCACTATACTAAATGACAGGCCAGGTCCCAGCCCTTCAGCCAGCATGCACACCATGTGAGTAATAACTTTGGGCTGGAAATTCAACCTTCACCATCCCTGTAAGAACACAGGTATCCTAGTTTGCTTGCAAGGAACTTAAGTATCATTACTTACTATTATGGAAAGCTGCCACTGTCATTAGATAAATAGGAGAAAGTAAGGCAAAAAGAGTTCAGATACTCATGGAATCATAGAATGCTTTGGGTTGGAAGGAACCTTTAAAGGTCATCTAGTCCAAGGCCCATGCAGTGAGCAGGGACATCTACAACTAGAGCAGGTTGCTCAGAGCCCTGTCCAACCTGACCTGGAATGTTTCTAGGGATGGGACTTCTACCACCTTTCTGGGCAACCGGTTCCTGTGTTTCACCACCCTTATTGCATAAAAAATATTCTGTATATCTAGTCTAAATCTAGTCTCAGTTTAAAACCATTATCCCTTGTCCTGTTGCAACAGGCCCTGCCAAAAAGACTGTCTCCATCTTTCTTATAGGCCCTCTTTAAGTACTCCTTTACCTTCCTCTTCCATGCAGTGATCTTTCTTGAACAGTTCAGTATGTTCTCCACACCAGCTTGTCTCCTTTACAGTGTCCATCAGTTTTCCTCTTCATACCCTTTTGTCCTGGTCCCCACATTCCATCACTTAATACTTTTTCCCAGTATCCTGCCATAATACCTTCTTCTTTACTTTCCTTCATTGTTTCTCCTTCAACACATTTTTATTCCTTTTGTTCCCCCATACACTCTTGTTCTCAGCCCACCTGTCTCACTTCATCCTCCCTATCATTCCAATCTCTTTCCAAACCATCCTGCTGTTTCTGTTTGTTCCAGTGTCAATTCCTCACTTCTGTCAGACTCTTCCTGCTTTTTAACAGACTTTCCCTTAATTTCACTCACTTTCTTTCATGAAGTATATATGCCAACACCCTATAGCCCTCCTTCACTACACACTCCTTCAATATCATGTTCCTGTTAATTCACTTTTCTCCTTCAGCATAGATTGCTCTTGCCTCCTAACAGCTTGTTTTAATTCTAACAAGGTTCTGATCCACAGTTAAAAGTACTGAACAGATTATCCATTAGCTGAATATGTCAAAAATGGGACACAGGGACATAGGACATAACAGGTTCCAGCGTCTTTTTAATACAATCAAGTATTTCAAAGAATTGTAGATAAAATAAAGCATTATACTGGCATAGCCCACTCCTTCCAGTCCCAAAGGGCAGATGGGATAGAGCTGGCTTCTACAGGAAGACACTGGTTCTCAAAAATTATTTCTACAAACATTAGAAAACCAGATTTAGTCTAACCTGTGGCTTTAAGAGCAATCATAGCTAAATATAATTACAAATCTAGCGCTGCCCTGAGGACAAAGGGGCTCACACAATCCTTTCTAAGTCACAATTTCCCCTCTGCTCCTCTTTTTTTCCCAAAGGCTAGAAATTTTATCCCAGCAAGTGCAATCACAATCAGTCCTGTAGTGGCTCAGCTACACTCTACAGCATACTGTAGGGAATCACTCAAGATTTAACTTTTTGTCTACACTACTCACTCTTGGAAATGTCTATTTTGTGTATAACACTTAAATCCTCGGGTCCCAGTAGCTTTTGAAAGTTGTATGTGTAGAACTGGAGTTCTCGTGCAACCTTAAACCCCTAAAAAATTCCAAGATGCTTTCCAAGAGCTTAGTCTCAACTTTCAAGACAGCAGAGCTTACAAAAACATCATAGGTGCTAGAAGTAATAATGCTTTTCCTCTATCTCCTCAGAATACCCTTCAATTTCTGCTAACAATATCTTATCTTCATTAATTAATTGTTATAAAGGTCAAAGTCTAAAATGAAGATGCTGATTTTTCTCATAAAATAATCCTAAAATACAGGTCTGGGAAGATGAGATGGCTCCAGATCAAACCACACATTTGACTTCCCTTGCAGAGTAAAGGGAATATAGGTTCTCAGGGATAAGCATTTATCACAGTTTTCCTACAGAACATCAAAGATGAGATTTTAGGGAAGGTCTGAAACATTGAATTGGCTGATGGTGTAGAAAATACTGTCTCTTACCTCATCATTCTGAATGCTCTGACATCAACCCGAAATATTTAAAAGCACACATCACAGAAAGCTGAGCAGCACTAAAAGAAAGGCAGAGGTCTATTAGCCCACCCTACTCTAATGGGTCCGTGCTGCCTGTCACTAATGCACAGCACAGATGGTGTATGGAAGATGTATGGACAACACCTACTTTTTGACCAGCCTGTGACACCCTGTTAGATATATCCTTGTTGGATAAAGATTTCCCATTCATAATTATTCCCCCAGATACAAGACTTTTAACTTCAAAACTAATTGCTATGAGTTGCATAAATATATGTTTTATGTCACACAATAATTTAGTTACCATGAAGGTGTCTAACTGTAAAATATCATATATAACATGCGTCATATATGGTCTGGTTTTAGCCTGGAATCAATCTTAAACAATGTGGGTCTTAAGCGATTATTTTGTTACTCTGTCATTTTGTCTGTCGGCACGTGGCCCTAACAATTTTGAAACCTTTGCAAGTTTGACAGGTGAAGGGGAGAGCTGGGATGCAAGTCTCAAAGACACCATATTCTTTGAAATTTCATGAGAATTCAGAGAGAAGAGACACCCCAGTTAGTCTCTCCACAAATTAATGTCACCACTAATTTCACAGTTTTACTTCAGCCTCTTATTAATCTGGAAAGATTAATGACACGCCTCGACCAGCAGCTCTGCACAGGGAGCCAGCCCAACATAGGCACTGGAGGAAAAGACTACAGGTGGTTTTGGCAGGAGGGAGAGATGCAGAAGACCCAGCGGAAGGATATGGGAAGAAAGAACATCCCTCCCTAGAAAACTAGGCCTCATCAGCTATGCTGCTCAAGGAACGGTGTGTTTCTCGTAGGAAAAAGAGATGAATGTGCTTTTACAAGCCTATTTTCCTAAAGCTGAGTAGAAGTTGGTACACGTCTTAGTATCTTACAGCTGACAAACTTTATTTCCCAAACCAACACAATCGCCATTAGAAGAGCAACCTTCTCACAATTTGTCTGTATTCCTAGCAATACTCCTCATTATTTTAAAAAATGATCTAAACATGAATGGGTTTAAGTCTTTCCTGGTTGACTCTTTGTCACCTTGCCAGTTTCCTGACACTGCAGACTTAAATCCTATCTTTTACCAGTCCCTTGCTGGATCATGCAGAGAGCAGCTAGTAGAGAGGTCTCACGGGGATGTCTCAGCAGTGGAACCAGATTCCTGCTCCTTTCTAAACACTGAGCAGAGCACTTCGTACTTCTCATTTCTCTGTTTTCACGTAACCCTTCTGTCTCATTTTAAACCCGTAATCCAACTGGGATTACAGTTTACGACCTTTCTTGCTGTCAGGTACCACTGGCACTGCACACTTCCCTGAAAATCGCCATTTTTACACCCTTTGATACCCTCCACTTCTCTGTTTCGAACACCGAGCACTTCCCCTCCCGAACAAGGTTATCCGACCAGGGACACTTGCTGCCTGTTCTGACGAAGAGCGGCGCTGGGATCGTGTAACACATCGCCCAGGTCGTTTCCAAGCACTCGCCCTGGCAAGCGGAAGCCCCTCCGCCCAGCTCGCCCGGCCTGCGGCCGCTCCCAGCACTGCCAGCCGGGCTCCGCAGCCCCACAAGCGGGGCCTGCCCGCCGGCCGCGGCCCCTCCCCACAGCCCCTGACACATCTCCCCACAAAGCGGCGTGATCCCCGCGAGCCCTCCCGGGGCTGCCTGGCTTTCCTGCCGCGACTCCCAGGTCGCTCTGTGTTTCCCTGAGGGGCAGAACGCAGCCGGCATCCGCCATGCCCGCCTCACGCCTGGCACGGCACGGCACGGCACAGCACGGCATGGCACGACGCGGCCCACCACCGCCCCCTCGCCTCTCGGGGCGTCCAGGCGGGGAGGAGCCGTCCACCCCGCCCCACGCAGGGACCTCCAGGCGGGGCGGGGCGATTTCGCCGGCGACTGGGGCTGCCCGGAGCCGCCTCCGCGTTCCTCCTTCCCCGTTTTCCCCGTGGCGGCGGCGGCAGGACCCAGGTGAGAGCGGGGCGGTGCCAGGCGCCGCTGAGGGCGGGCCCGGCCGGTTGAGGCGGTGGCGGCTCCGGACCGCGAAGGAGGGGTCGGGCAGAGGGAGGCCGGGCTCAACTTGACAGGAGGGAGGGAGCGAGGGAAGGAGGCGCCGGTGGCTGCGCTCGTCGGGCGCGGGTGAGTGAGCGTCCGGGCGGCGGCCGGCGGCGGGAAGGGAGAGGGCGGCCGAGGCGCGGCGCGTCCCCGGCGACTGGCGGGCGGCTAGCGCGGGGAGGCGGCGCTCGGCCGCGCCTCGGTTAACGAGGAGAGGCGGGGACACCGGGCGATCCCCGGCTCCGCTCCGGGGACTTACGGTGGCGTCTTTTCCCTCGCGGCCCAGAAGAAAGTTTAGGGGATGCTGGTGTGGTGGGGGCTCCTCCTTCCCCTCAGCCGCCCGCCCGCGCTCCTTCACCTCCTTCACAGCGCCTAGTCGCCGGCCGGCGGTCGCCCACCCTGCCGCCGCCTCTGCTCGGCGCCCGATCGGAGACAAAGCCGCCGCCCCACCTGCCGCCCCGGCCCCTCGCCCCGCCGCGGGGCCGCCTCAGGCGGCGGGGCGAGGGGTTGGGGCCGGCTGTCCTGTCAGTGACGGGCGTACAGAAAGGCAGTGGCCCGCGGAGCGCCAGCGAAACTTATTTTTAGATGTGCCTCCCTCCCATCTCGATGCGTCTTAAAAATAGCAGCGTTCTTATTTAAAGAGTGGAAAGAAAGTGGCTCTGGAGGCCTCGTGATGGTGTGGTCTTATTTTTTATAAAGCCGGTTTTTAGAGGAAAGAAAATGGTTTCAGTGGCGTAGGTAACTGTGGGACAGTAGTATCCACAGGTACACGCAGGATGCTTTTACTGTATCTTCGTTAAGGTCACCCCTGAAGCACATGAACAAAGGTACTTGTGGCTTTGTCCTCTGTAGTGTGTCTTCAGCGTGAGATGCAAGGTCTGATGTATGCGCACACCTGACTCATGCAATACTTTTTATAGGGTGACTCGAGCTTTTCTGATCTGTTGTTTTCTTTGTTTTCTGTCCTGTCAGTTCTCTCTGGAACGCCTGCAACATGTGGGTGATGCAGATTGACGGAGTGATAATGGGCTGCAAGGATCAGTACTGGTTATTATTTTGTAAATGAATCTTACGCTTTTGTTTTAGCTACTGTATCTCAGCAGATTCTGGTGACAGAACTACCATAAAACAAATGAGTCTTACTGCGCCAAATGTGTATTATTGTATCATTTGTATCCCTGATCTTGTCATGATTGCTCGGAAAGGAGAATTCTGATTTTTTTTTTTTTTTTTTTCAAACCACTACAAATATATGGGAGATTTGTGTAAATGAAAAAGTGTATCTCAATAGGGAGAGGAATTTTAAGTAAAAAGCATTGAATTGTCGAGTATTTTAGATTAGAAATCCAGATGTCATTTAGTCCTGCCTCTGTGCTCAAAGCAGGTCCAGTTGGATAAAATTGCACAGACATTATCCAGGTGAGTTTTGAGCATCTCCAAGGATGGAGATTTCACAGTCTCCTTGGAGCCAGGGTCTGACCATCTTAGTGGTAAATTTATTTTATTTTATTAATCTAATGACAGTTTCCTGTGTTACTATTTGGTTTTGTTTCCTTTTGACCTGCCACTGTGAACCTTAACATCCATCTGTGGGAGATTCTGACCATGTGCATCTGTAGTTCTAGAAACCAGTAGAAACCAAGCTAGTATTCTGGACCAAAAGGCTGTTTCATGACATTGTTCTAAGTATAGTTGCTAGATTTTATTCTCATAAATTGGAAATTAATTCTTCCTAAGTATTTACTTAACATATCCTGTTAATTTGAATGTGGCTGATAGCAGATGATGATATTAATTTAAAATACATGAACACTTTATGAAGGCTATTTGTTGGTGGTTTGTTGTTTTTTTTTAATCAAATAAATGTCTCAAATAATTTGCCCATCTCTGTTTGTCCATTGGCCTTGTATTCCTTAACCTGAATTTGAAACCTGAGTTTGCTCCCAGCTTTTGGTAGAGTCTTTTCACCATTAACAGTGTCGTATGGTCTCCTGGAATGTCAAAGAGTCTACTCGTTTTAGTAGAAGGAAAGCTTTTTGGCTTTAGCCTTGAACAATACAATACAACCTGTTATTACTGGGAAGTTACCTTCGTGCTATATAGGCATTGTTTAATGCTCTGGAGAAGCCTTGGCTGGTATTTATGGTGCTGTTGATGTGGTAAACTATATGGGCACCTTCTTTTTTTTTTTTTTTTTTTGTTCATCAGAAAAGAAAAACCCACACATTTTTAGGCTGTGCAGAACAAAAATCTGCATGTTCTCTGTTGTGACACATATCTGCCAGAATGACTTGTTTCTTCGTTTGTGTAGATTCTTGGATGTTGCGGATAATATTTCAATAGCAGGAGAATATATTTCTCATGTGATTCATAGTATGTCACTTCTGGATGTGTCTGGGTAGAATTTCAAAACATTAGTATGATGCTGCTTAATAGCAAATGCTTCTGAATAACTCATGCTTTCCATTAGAGCCATATCAAATCATTTATTAGAAGCTATTTGAATGGCTGGCTCTACTGAATTTGATGATATTTGGAATTGTTCGATAAATAATTTAAATTACTTTTCCAGATAGCATCTGCCATTTTATAATGATGGAAACACCTGGCAGTTATGCTCATTGGTTTGTGTTAATTGTAGTGAGCTTCCACTCAGTAAGAAATTAAATGTATGGGTTTTTTTGTCATTGTTGGATTTTATTATTTTATTTAGTCCTGTAGTTCCTAGATGTTCTTGACAAGTATAAACCTCTTCTGCAGGCTCACTGAACTCTAAATTACATATTTGAGATTTTAAATTTTACCGTGGCTAATATTTTACAGCTATTAAAATTGTATTTTCTGTTTCAAAAGTGGACTGTTTAGTTTGTTTATGTTTTTCCCAGTTTGTATTGATCTCCTGTTAGCACATCATCATAGTAAAATAATGACACATTATGTTTCCATGAAATAAAAGGGATGTTTTGTGGTATAAAAGTTTTATTTGATTTGACAGTATTTAAGAATAATTTGCATAGTTGCTAAAACAGTTTATCTTGGACTGTTAAGATCAAAATCTTGAAAGGGGCGATCATCCTACGTCTGCAAGCAGACCAGGATAGCAGTGCTTCATATAATAAATTTCCATCTGAATTTGGACAAGAACATAAGACCGGGAATGCACTTGTTAGAGTCATGAATAGTTTGCTTATCGTAGTGTGTACAGAAAGGCTGTCACTAGCTTTAACATTATTGTTATAGGATAGAATTTCATAATGCAGCTCATAGGCTTTCAGTTTTATTGCCTGGAGGACTGATTGTTGGAAATGTGCTAAATTAAACCTGGGGTCTGTGACAATGACTAATACCAGATGCTTCATAGGGAATTGTAAGAACAAATGTGAGATAACTTGCAGCCCACATTTAAGGTGAATCCGATATTTTGTAGTTTGGAATTGTCTTAAAACTAAAATAATGTTTAATAGCCTCTTCAGATGTCATTATGCATAATTATGATAATTTTGGACATTCTTGTTACTAAGTAGCCAGTCTAGATCAGTGGCTAATTTGAGAGGCAGCTAGTTTGTGCAGGGATTTCGTTTGTTTACTTCATGCAAGCCTGTTTACAGACTTAGGCCAAATTCACTGACCATTTTCCACTAAGTTCAGTAATTAGGGCTAATGTAACATTTGGGAAGAAGAGGTGCTTCTGCCCACCCACTTACACTTTGAACTGTAGTGGTGACAGCACTCATCTGAGTGTGAAACCTGCCCAGCAGCAGATTCCATTTCTGTTTGTGTTGGAGCAAGGTCTGGAACAGAAGCTGTTCCTTGGAGAATCCCACTATTACCAGTCTGTAGGATGGTCTGGGGTGTGTATCTCTCAGCTTCTCCTGGGGAATTGAAATAGAGACTATACCCGTGCTTCCTAGTTAGATCTTTTGTTTTGGACTTGGGAAACTTGTGAAGTTTGCATTCCAATGGCTGTCATAGTGAGCATTCCATTATTTTATATATGAACAACATCAACAAGCAACAAAGAAATCTGAAATGACCCTCTAGCCTGACACGTACATACTTGACTCACCTGAGCTACGGGTTTGACTTAGAAGTGAGGAATAAAAAAAAATACATTGATACAGTACAGGCTACTTCTGACTATTGCTCAGTTCCAGTATCAGTATCATCCTGAATGTGAGATGCTTATCATCTCACATTTATCCATAGAGTCTGTTTCTGAGTACTGCTGTTTTCCTCATGTTAATGGCTTCTGATAAATATAAGTTGTGAGCTGTGTGAATATTTATTTATAAACATGTCAAAATAATTTGTGGTGGAATGGTACTGGTCAGTACTATTCACTGGATAGCTGTGAACCTAAGTATAGATTTTATTATGATATTGCTTAGGAATTTTTGCTGGCTTTTCCAAACTTGCAGCCCCGTGGAGAGTTTTGAAAGGTTTATAGTTTGCTGGTGAAATTCTGCAGTACCTTCCATGAGCTCCTGACTGGCTTCACACTACATTTGAGGACTTAATATGTTTGAACTTTGATTGAAATTGCACAGAGTGCTTTTTCAAATCAATGTTCCTTCAAATTCTGTGTGAGGTGGATGGCTTTTCATTTCTTTTTTCTAGAAAGAAAAGTCTGACTTGCATATATATACCAAACTGGCTATAGGAGTGCTATGGCTCCTGCTCAAGGATCACATCTCCTAGACTAGAAATCAGTAGGCTGCTGTGCTAATCCCGTGGCAGCTCCACCAGTTAAAAGTGATTGGTTACCAGTATTTGTACTAATGTATCACCCAAACCCATCTTCACAGAACTCTGTGTTCACAACACGGACACTTGTTCTGTTCTCTGTTAGCAGCATCACTGCTGCAAGCATTTATAGTAGGAGACTGCTATAGATGGCAGTGTCAGGCTGGAGAAACGGTGGGAGAATTTTTTGGTGACTGTGGTCACAGTAGGTGAGAACTAAATTTAAAACCTGAATTTCTGTCCCTGGTAATTAAGTTTTCTTGCCTTGGTAAAAATCATAGCTTTTATCGACTTTTTGTTATATTATCCACGTCAACCAAGAAATGGCCTTAGATATTTTAGGCAGATGTCTAAAAGCATAGAGGTAAAAATGTAGTACGTGTTTGCTCTCATACTTAAGACTCAATTCTTGAAAATTGGTAGTTTAGAAAAAAAAGATTCCCATAAATCCCTCAGCATATTTTTAAATGAGCTGGAACAAAGCATGTGGTAATACAAATAGTGATAGTAATGTCTATAAAATATTAGCCCATGCTTCATGGCAGAATATTTTGTTTTATTTCAGTTATGTAAGAGCACAGATAATTCAAGTACTTTGAAATGAGTTTAAATACAAGTGCTAGTCATTGCTGTAAAAGAGTGATTGTCGCGATACGGATTTGGTTTATTATTTTCATTGTAGTAGGTGGTTTGTCTTGAAGCAGAAATTGTGAGGCCTCCAAATCAGGCTGTGACAGGGTGTACAAACTTGCCATAGGATTTCAGGCCAGAGCACATCTCTGAAGTGAGATTGGAACTTCTCTGTGTGCTACATACGTAAGGGAGTGGAAGACGTTCAGCAGTGCTATATAGGATATTGCTGTCTTTTAAATTGAATACTAGGTCTGTTCTTATTTAGATAGGAATTGGTTTTCAAAGATAGTGTCTTTGCACAAGAGAGCTCTGAAAAAGAATCTTTATCTCAACTTGTGGAATGCTTTATTTGGGAAGAGAGCACCTATATTCATTCACTGCAGGGCTTCCATTGTGATCACTGTATGTGTACCTGACAAGACATATAAAACCAACACAGTTGAGATTTGGGGGATTTTTTTAGGGATTAAATCAGCTACTGCATCCTTTTTGTTACTTAATATTTTCTTTGAGGTGTCTTTACTAAAAATCTAATTCTGTGCAAATGCAAAAAATCATTTGAGTAGATGCTATTGTTCTTTGGGAAAAATGCTACGTACTCCTGTACTTGTTATAAAGAGCGCACAAACTGATGCTTCCAGAAAGCAAGCTGATTTCTCTTGTAGTAGAAGCAGGCTTACTTGTAGAGCGTGACAACCTTACTGCTACTCCTCCAGAGCCTGACTTCAACCTCTGTGTGTGTGATGAAATACTGCAAATGATCTTGCAGTTAGTATTGGCACTGAGGGTGAAACGACAGACAACAACTAACATAACAATTGTTTTTATTTGTACTGTAGCAGAGTGGGCTGTTCTTCAATGGGTAATTCCATACATAGCTGTTTAGCTGGTATTTTTAACAGACTTCACAGAATTCAACAGTCTCTACTTTTTTTGGTGTCCCTCAGTGTGATGAGTTTTGAAAGGAGATAGAAGGAAAGTGGTATGCATTAACTTAATTGGAGTTTGTTCGGAAATTGTATAAGGGATTCTGCTTAGCGTATAGATGCACTTTCAGCTTGGTTATTATTAAATGAACTTTTTCAGTGCCTTAAAATTCTACATTTTATGTACATAAAAAGTTGTATGCATTGCTCATTAGAGATATTTCTGGCAATACATACTCTGAGAGAGAGGTTATTTTGGCTATTAGAATTTTAATTACACAATATTTGTTAGAAGATTGAAAATTCAGACTAAAACGATCTACATCGTCTATATTATATTTGCCTATTTCTCCTGTCTCCTGATTAAATGTGATCATCATTAGCAGTGAGCCTACCCTCCTGTGAAGTCTGGAGCTAGTAAAGCTCATTTTCTTATGACTATTTATCTTATGGTTCATCTGATTATTATGATCAATTGTTTTACTATGTTTGAAAGCATGGTAAAGCGTCTCTCCATGTGTGCTCTGCTAATGTGTAATATGATGTGAATCCATATTCCAGCCTTTATCTCATTAAGGGCATTTACTGGAGCTGTTCATCAGAAGGTTGTTTTTCACTTGGCCATCTGTTTCCGTAGACCACGTAGCAATTTAGCTACCTTTGAGGTTGTTATCCTGTCAAAAATCAGTAATATCTGCAAAGCAGTTGAAAACTATTGGGAGGGGAAGAGAGATGTTCACAGACCTCGTGATCACGTAAGCTTCTTAGCTTTAGTAAAGAAGACCTGAAATCTGTATTTTAATTATTCTGCAGCACTTGGGATTCTGATGCTCTCCTTAAAGAGATATATCTCAAAAACCCCCCGATGATTCTGCATAAGAAGTTTTAAACAGGTGCCAAAAGCAAGTAATATATCTTGGAATGCTTAGTGTCAACTGGAGAGTCCTAAAAATACTCGTTTATTTTTAATAAAATACCAGATCCACTTTTTTTTTTTTTTTTAAATTTTCATAAATTCTAAGTTTCATGGATATTTTGGCAGCAGTAATAGCTACGATTTATTCAGGCAAGACATTTTGATGAGAGTGTATCTTACAGCTTAATATCCTCAGTATCTTTGCAAGATTTTGTACAAGAGGTGCAGAGTCACAAGTGGGATTGGGGAACCTGTCAGAAAGAATAGCTCTAAAATAACACTGCAAAAATAAAGCTTCTGCTCCTCCTTTTAAAAATACTTGTGGAGTCACATGCTCCAACACAATGCTTGACTCAGTATAAGTAGGGATGGGATTTATTACATGTTATTTCAGTTCTGGCCTATTGCAGCATCATACAGCAATCTTGTTTGCAAGTCATTTTACAGAAGTCATCTTGAAATTAATCCATACCATGCAAATAGGAAATCATCCCATAACAAATTAAAATCAATACACTGTTTCTTTTAATTGCAGAAAGGAGAATAGAAAACTATTTTCTATCCCTAATGATTAATCATAATTAAACCCTGCAGCACTCAGAAGCACGTGATTGGTGTCGGCATGCTGTACACTCTCAACAAGTTT
The DNA here is from genome assembly GCA_024605025.1 of Megaceryle maxima. Lineage (NCBI taxonomy): Eukaryota > Metazoa > Chordata > Aves > Coraciiformes > Cerylidae > Megaceryle > Megaceryle maxima. Next base: position 497 of record JANHGN010010530.1, on the reverse strand, counting down.
AGTCTTACTGTATAACCAGGAGATGAAAAGTGAAATCCTGAGAAGAGACATAAAAGAAACAGCAAAGATTACAAAACTAAATGTCATTTCTAAATTATGGAAAAGGATAGGTTGATGTGAGGGCATTGGAGGGAGTGAGATTTGGACAGACATGGAGTGACTGAAGAGCATAATAAAGGATGAAAGGGGAGAAATTGCCATGTACAGGAGAAGAGAAATGAGAGCAGGTAAAGTCTCTTGAAAACCAGCAGTGTCCCAGTTCAGGTACAGCATATGACTCTACATCTACTAGTTTGAATACATTCTTCAAAAGAGTCTGTGTTATTCCATTTCACTCCAAGCTGACTTTTTGAATATCTTCCTACATTTCATTGCACAATTGCAATTTCTGCAAATACGAGGGGAAAAAGGATGGTCAAGAGCACGTTCTTAACTCTGACAGTGTGCAAAGTTCTGTGTAAATGCCCGTATTTAATATGATGACTTGATTGGCTTTT